>JAFVLL020010736.1:0-37821 GCA_021397915.2 Tor tambroides
CAGTAATATTCGAGGAAAATGTATTTCCCATAGCAATGTAGAGTGACCGAGTTGAAGGGGAACTACGGACCAGGCGACCAAATGTGTCAAATTGACAGTCATATTTTGATGTAAGTCAAAAACGTTGACGATTTAAGGCTCAGAAATACCATTATATAGTGACAAAAAGATAGCATACGGTGCTACAATGTCAGGTGCGTGTATAGCGGAATATTATTGTTATTAAGTGTAATGCAAACATTACCTGTTCCATTTTTGCAGTTCAATGAATTGTTATAAATGGTAATGATATAATTTTCCAGAAAAATATTATATTCAAATTAGTGTCAGGAAACCGTCCAAATAATACCACATTTAGTGTGATAACATGCCCCGTTGTTGGGAATCAATGTGTTTAAATGTGATAGGTGTAGGCTACAAAGTGTGACAACTAGTCCCAGTCTCCCCTAAATATAGTTGCTTTGAGGCAGATTTAGAACTAGGATTATGAAGAAAAGGCAATAATTAAAACACGCGCGCGCACACACACACACACACACACACACACTATTAGTCCAGTTCAACAGCAACAAAGAATCCAAACACAAACCAGATCAATACTTTTTAGAGAGAGAATCCAACTCCCAAGCTGTTTAGCCACCTAGTCAGGATAATAATGAACTGAGCAATGATGCATGTGGAGCAGTTAAGTATCTGGGGGCTCACTGTGATTCTGTTTGAGTGTGATCAATGTCAAATACACAAATAACAGTTAGTGTGATCCTATTTCACTGAACACACCCATGCATAAAAGCCCAGCACAGGGGAGTCTGTGTGTGCTGTGAGATTAATATCAGAGGAAATATGGGTCACCGTGGCAGGCAGTATATGCAATGGAGGTGTTGCTGCAGCAACCACACAGATGTTAGCGAAAAGATGGGAAGTGCAGCATTCAGCTGTTCTGAGTCCCAAGAGAAGTCTCAGTCATCTGCTCCAACTGTTAGTCAGCAGGAACATAATGAGAGAGTGCTACTGTTTAAATGAACTTTTCTATACGGTATAATGTTAAATTAACCTTTTCTTGCTGTAGCAATTGCTATTCAGTATAATACAACTAGATTTGTTACACTATAGATGATGCTGTTACAAAAAGCATAACTTTTTTTGTACCATTTCAGTTACAAATCAGGGTTTTTAAGCGGAGTTTATCATCTACAAACTTAAACTGGCAATGTGGGTCATTTTCAATCTAATATATTTAAAAAATAATAATATATAGTCAAATATTTATGCTTATTAGCCAACCCATAGCCCCCAAATCAGATTCCTACCCTACAAACATGATTGTCACAGATTATCTGTCTATCTTTTGTGTCTGCAGTGTGCAACATCAGGCTGAGGAAAAATCTCCTTTATCCCTTAAATCAAAATTCTTTGCAGCAGCATGTCAAATTGCAATGCAAATGGAGCTGAAAAGACTGTCCCATTTCATCTTCAGTCCATATTCAGTGCCCACAGACACGGTTTCCACAATCACAGATTGGGAGTGTAACAAAGACTCCCCAGGGTGTGGGATTCCATACCGGTGTCCTGGCTACAGTCTGTACAAAGGGGATAATCTGAATTTCTAAGACTCACCACACGATGTCGCCCTCTACACACCAGTTACCTACAATTATGAAGAGGCTCAAATGTCGCTAAAATGGGTCAGTGTGTCTTGTAGGCCTTCGCGCAATGCAGTGGTTTGATTCAGAGATTCGAAGGACACGTGTAGTAAAAACTTAAGTTACTGACAAGTTTTTTTGCTGCCTCGAGTTTAAACCAGTAGATCGCTGACTGCTGTAAAAAAAGTATGCTTGTTGACAGATTTGTGTTGGTTGATCACCAGTTCTTCATGACATAATATTTCAGTGATAGCTTAGGTTGTGTTTTTGAGTTACCTTTAAGAAGAATATCTATCTATCTATCTATCTATCTATCTATCGTTCTATCTATCGTTTTGTCTATCGTTCTATATCGTTTTGTCTATCGTTCTATCTATCGTTTTACCTATCATCTATCTATCTATCTATCTATCTATCTATCTATCTATCGTTCTGTCGTTCTATCTATCTATCAACAGTGTCACTAAAGCTGTATTGGCAGGATTGTCAGTATTTAGGGTGACTTAAATATTTATATAAAATGAAAACGAAATTAAAAGGACACAGATAAAATAAAATGGGGTGAATTCATATATATATATATATATATATATATATATATATGGTATATACCAAATTTAAGACGTATACTACATCTATATATAGTCTAAATAGTCAGCTACAAATGATTATCAACTATTAATAATGACAGTATTGCCGTAGTACTGAAATACAGAACAGAGACAATAAATGTCGTGAAGTAAATAATGAAATGAAGCGGAAAATGAAACAAGGGGGACAAAGAAAAACTCTATAAATGCATTATCTCTAAATAGTTTATTAAAACTGGAATCAATGTATATGTGATAAGCTTTATAAATATCTCTAATTTGCAGTACTACAGCTAAAACGTATTTTCTTTTTAGCAGTAGTACAGTAAACTAGATTGATATAACTAACCTACTTAAATTATTAATACGGGAATGAATGTACATATCTATTTATTTATTTCTACCAGCTTACGCTACTACTTTTTATGCTACTACTGTGCAAATCTATTGTTCAGTTTTTACCACTTTGCCAGTGTAAATGTGCCTATTTTGTTGTGCTTGAAGCCAAGGGTTAAAATAACCTGCGATTCTGCTGTGTACTAGCGGTGAAGAGAGAAGGGCACAAGCAGAGAGAGAGAGAGAGAGAGAGAGAGAAAGAGAGAGAGAGAGAGAGAGAGAGAGAGAGGCGCGTCACAAGCTCGTGGGGGGAAATCAAGAGGGCGAAAACGGCTCGTGGACACAATGGATTTGCGAACGAAAGGGCTTTTCGTTGATTAAAGGACGGAGTCTTCGATGAACACGAGAAACAAGGTACGTCCAGTTTTTGAGGAGAACGCACACGTTGTATGTCGCGCTTTTCCTGGGTTTCTTTGATTCTATCGGTAGAACCGTTATTTGGACGGTAGAGGATGCAGGAAGCGACGTCGCTGAGTCGAGGCATCATTGCAGAGAGCGCGGCCCGCTCGCTCCTCAGGGTCCTAATGTGATGTTTTGACAGGCTGCAGCTTCAATCTGTTGACACTCCTTCAACACAATTGGCGGCGCAGAAAAGATATATCTTACAGTTTTCGATTTTAATTAGCGATATGGTCTGTCTTACTCATAAGGAACATCTATGTGCAAGCGGAATTAAAACGACAGCCGATGTTTCGGTGCCTAAAGGCTGGTTGATTCATGTTGCCAAGATAAGTAATCTACTGGCATCAGCAGCAGCAGCATGGGATCACAACAAAGCCTGCCTGTCCATGCCAGTATGCATGGTATTTCCCAAGAATCCATGCACCGTTTTATATATCAAATGACTTGAAAGTGTCTCATGTTCCTGTGACACTGTTTACGGTTTCGTTCATGATCTGACTTCCTTTATCTGACAGAAAGATCAATTTGTTGTCTACCGAGATCCAGCCCTGTTGGAAAATCCAGCTTAAGCTGGGAGCTGTGTTTTGTAATATGGTAGCTGGGCTCTAATTCATTTTCTTGCTGAATTTTGACCGGCTAATGTGTTCTAAAAACCAGCTTGGTCACCTTAAGAGGCTTTGTTGCCAGTCTAAGATGGTCTGCAAGCTAATGACCATCTTATGCCATCTAGAAACGAGTTACCATGTTCCAAAGCACAGCTATCACCCTCATTTAAATACCTTTGTCTGCCAAAATGAATTATTTTTGTTTAAAAGCTTTGAAAGCAGTGTTATGTGAGATGTAGTCTACACCTCAAAGTACATCTCAAGGAGTCTTTACGGAAGTGTTTCGCATCACTGCGTAAACCATTTCCTTTAGTCTTTAATATTGTTGCGATTTTAGTATGTACCTTTTTTTAAAGGTTGTATATTAAAAATTGGTCTTGCATCTTCATTTACTCTTGTTTTAGTGCAATTTAATTAAATTGTAGAAGTAAGAGGCGTCTGAGAATGCAACTTTTCAGGCTTTATGACCCTGGGGTATCTGTGTGGCCATGGCAGAGCTGTCAATTAATGCTCAAAAACCACATAAGGGTACTAAACATATAGGCATTTGCACTGTGCAGTTGCTGTTTTTGATATATAGCTACTATATAGTGGCCCCACTTGATTTGTCAAATGAGTTGTGAAAAATATTTAGGCAGTACTTAGGCTACACTTAAAAATAAATGCATTCCATTGCATTTGATGAAAAATATCAAACCAAGTCTCATTTAATGTTTTACTTAGTGAACTGACTTTATGTATGAACTCTTTAAGTATGAAGTTATCTGCAAATGCTACTTGGTTAAATGTTTTCCATTTACATTTCTTAATTTAGCAGACACTTTCGTACAAATTGACATGATACAAATCAGAAAAAAAATTGTCTTTAAAAGCAATTCATTCATCCTATCATTTTGCATCTACTTCAGTGAACTTCATACATTTGTAAGTGTGGCTTAAGTATTCAAACAGCAACCCCTTCATAGATTTTTATACCACAGGGATGCTTGAATTTGGTTAGTTGACCATTCTAAGGTGAGCAATTATTTTTCAGGAAGCGCATGGCTAAAGTAGTTCCAGGCAGGTCTTGACTGCATTACAGTTCCATATCACTTTTCCAAATTATTTCAAAGGTCCTTCCAGCCTACAACAGCAAAAGAACCAAAACTCACAAAGATACTGACCAAGCCCATAAATATAACAAACGGTAGGATAAAAATGGCGAACTATTTCCATGTTTTCCCACAAAATTATGTTTTATTGACGGAAAGCTACTGCCATCTCTCCCATACAAACGAACAAACTGCCTGCGACTTAAAAAAATATTTTCACAGCTGAAAAAAAGCCACATGATAATGGCGCTTGAAGCAGTTAAACTTAGTTTCTCTGTTAGTAGAGATGCTGCTACTGAACATTAATTTGAAATGCACAGATTCAGGTAATTTACACACGCTTCACAAGCTACAATTAATATCTCTCTCTTTAATAACAGCATTAGACTGCATGGCTCAAGCCTCCATAACTAGGTCTAAAATGACATTTTGGAATTAGCAATGGAGGCTTGAGATGAGATGCTTAGGAAACTAGTCCTACATGCAAGAGTGTTTTAAGGACCAAAACCTGACAAATATCTTGAAATACATCATCTGAATAATGTCTTGTGGTAACTGTAGTATAGGCGGAAGCACTGACTTCGGGTCGTTGAATTATTAGAAAAATAATGCTCCGCATCGTTTCATGACCACTTCACCACCTCAGGTGTGTGTTATCGTTCTGATAATTCAATGATCCCTCATCAATTATTCCTTGCATTTCTTATAAAATATGTCAATTATTTTCTGTGTCTTATTCATGCATTCTCCTTTTCTCTGTTTTGCGGCTGATAATATGGACTGATCCTGATGGCTGCTACTTCTTATTCATGCAATAAGGAGGAGAAGCAGAGGGCTATGCTGTTTCTGCTCGTCTTTACTGCTGTTTGATTAACCATGATGAAGACTGAACCCCCATCTGCAGCCAGCGGTAGCACTGGCACCACCCTCGTAGCAAGAAGCGCATCGCCGCACAGGAACGCCTATGAAGCTGGAATTCAATCTCTCAAGCCGGTAAAAGATTCCAGTGCTGCTAACGGGGAGGATGGGAAACCTCGACCACAGGGCCGGGGCCGCAGGTACGGCTCCAATGTGCACCGCATCAAGAATATGTTCATGCAGATGGGTTCTCCTGGGGAAGAGGAGGATCCGTCGAAGGCCAAAGACCAGGCCGTCCGACTCTCCCTCCCCAGAGCGAGCAGTCTGAATGAGAATGTGGACCACAGTGCACTGCTGAAACTCGGGGGGACTGTGTCAGAGCGAGTTAGCCGCTTCGATGGAAAGACCGATGGTAGCAGCTCCCGTGGACAAACCACAGGCTTCTCCAAGCTACAGGAGACACGGAAGATATTTGAGCAACGTCACCTGCAGGAGAAGCAGGCTGCGACTAATCGAATCCTGTTGAAGAAAGAGCGGGCGTCAGGCTTCCAAGACAGCCGTTTGGATGTGGTGGTTCGCTTCAATGGCAGCACGGAGTCACTGGACAGACTGGACGCGGGGGACTATCACGCAGATGCAGTGTCCCCTACAGTCAGCCAGTTGAGCGCAGTGTTTGAACGAGCAGACCAGTGCAACAACCTTCACCGACCGTCCTCAACCTCCCCGCTGCCTTCTCATGGTGCAGGCTCTACTCCAGGCAAGGTGGGAGGAAACAGCTCCAAAATTGCCACCAGAAAGGCACGAGTCTCCCCTCCGACAGAGAACCAAGAGGAAGGAGCTCAGCGCAGCGACCAAGAGGCTGCACCTGGGAGTCCAAAGAGTAGAACAAGCATCCAAGCTGATGGACCCAAAAGCAAACCATCCGAGGATGTGGCTTCTGGTACGGATTTAGAGAAGTCCAGGTCGGAAGAGGATTCCAAACCAGAGGAGCATGCAGCACCAGGAGCACCGGATGCAGGGAGCAGACTGGTACAGGCGGATGTCCACGCCTCTCTGGAAAATGGAGAGGCCACCAGCAGCCATGAGCCCTTAGAACAAAAGGAGGAAATTGGACAGGCCTGTGCCGAGGAGGAATCCCACAGAGAGGATATCTCAGAAGCAGACCTGGTGGACATCAGTGCGTACAGCGGGATCGGAGAGGACTCTGGTGGCAGTCAGCTGGATGAAGATGAGGAGGCTGAGGACGATGATGCTTACGAACCAGAATCCAGCTGTTCGGAAATCCCTGGCCTGCCTGTAGAAGATGAACCACCCCCCAGCAGGAAGATTCGCTTCAGTACAAACCCCATCAAGGTAAGTGCCTAAAACGTGTGAAAGCAAGGACAGAAAGAACGCGTTGTGTAATAAATTAGCATGGCAGTGTACACCGTCTTAAAAGCTGTGGGCACAGTTTCAATATTGAGTTTTCTGGAATAAATTATAGTAGGTTGCGGCCAACACTTTGTATAAAAGTATGGATGGGCAGGGTTTGGATCCCCGCAGGCGTAAGAAATTTGAAGATTGCATTACTGTGAGGAATTATGCATAAAAGTGTGTGTGTTATTGGCATGACACTGAAGTAGTAGAGGCCTTTGTTTCATCTAATGTTCAGATACGGATTCTCCTTGAAGGGAGGATTGCTTCAATGCTTGCAGAGTCACCTCTGGGCACCATCAGCACTTTGATACAGCACACGCATACCATAGGCCCTCTCCAGCTGCTGACAGCCCACTTCTGCTGGTTTAAGAGCTCTCTCTCGCTGACTGTTTTCAGTTTGCGCTAACAGACTGCATGGTTAGTCAGGTGGTGCAGTGTCCTTTGTATGAGAGTCACATGGTCGTGTTCCTCTGTGTTTTGGTGACTTTCACATCTGAATTTCTATTCTTGAGACAATGGCACATTCACATAATGACCAATGTTATCAGAGCGCCATCGCTTCAGACTGTTCATGTGGTCATCAAAGAGCAAAGCAAAGTTTAGTTCTTTGCAGTCGCAACCAAAATGGCAAGATACTTTGCTCTGCAGGTGCTAGATTCAGAGCATGAGGGTTGCCAGTTTCCAGTGGAGGCATACCAGAGGCATGTTGTATCTGAAGTGAACACTGTGTAATCTCACTGACGTCAAGAGGATTTGATACCGGGGGTTTGCCCTGTGTTACTAAACTGTGGCTGATACTGTCCCTTTCTGTTCCTAGTATAAATATAGCATACTTTAAAGCACAACAAAGATGCTTGAAAAATATTGACCTTTTCATTGGAGACATTCAATAAAAATCAGGTGTGAACATCAGCCCATCAGAGCCCAGCTCAGATGGACTAAAAGCTTTTGTATCCCTTGATCACAGCCTCATTAGTCTTTTCTGCTTGGTATCAATAGACCACTACTGACCCTGGATCACTGTTCAAGGTAGACTGGAGGCTTATTGTAGCTTTTGTTGCATTAGATCAAGTTTTCCCAAACTGGGGATCATGAGGGAACTGCAGGGGAGTTGATGAAAAGCTAATAATTAATGAAATCATAAAAATACCAAATTAAAATAAATATATAACTTTAAACATACTAAAAAAAAAGATTTAAAAAAAAAACTAAAAAAAAAAAGAAAAAAGATATAAAAATATTTATTTGTTTACCTACCTACACGTTGCCAGTAATCAACATCAAAGCACTGTGAATATGCAAATGTTTTTAGGTTATTGAAATATTAACTTAAAATCTCAGAGGATTTATATGTGATATTTTATGTCAAAGGGGCTCAGCTGACAAAGAAAGTTTGGGAATCCCTGCATTAGATAATAACTATAGCTAACTATCAAATCAGCTGGCATCGGTATACAAATAATGCTATATGTGATGCCGAGGTTTCGCGGTCATTAGCTGCCATTACTTTTAACTAACTGGTTTTGAGGTCAATTTTTGGTGATGAAGTCACTTCCCCTCAAGTTCACACAGGTATCTTAGTGGAGGTACCCTTATCAGTTGTATATTAATTTAAAATGTAACACATTTTTGTTAAAGGGGTCACGAACTGCATTTTTTTTGCACTGTTCCCTGAGGTCCATTTATAATGTTATCAAGATTTCATAAAAAAAAGAAGCAAAAAGCAAAAAAGACATCAAATACCATCATAATTTATAAGTAACAGGCTATTTTCTGTCTTGTTTTTAACTCTCTCATTAGAGCGCTCTGTTTGAATAGGTGTGGCGGATTGCCCACTGCTATGATTGGCTAACACTTGTGTATGTTTGACAGTCTACATCCTTCACAGATGGATGCTGCAGTGATTTAGGTTAAAAATGCATAAATACTCATGTCAAATGATCTGTAGTAACAGACAAAGCAATAGTGATCACGTAATGAAAACAGTTACTCACACTTGTGTGTTGCGACATTACTGTCAGTTGCACAGCATCGTCTTTCAGTTTCAATCTTTCTGAAAATCCCGCGTCGAATTGTGCCTTGTTTGTAAACGAATCTGTGGTAAAATGAAGTGAACAAAGGACCACGTTCTTACTGATGCGAACTGGAAGTTCATTCACTCTTTCCTAATGTTGGGATCAGAAGGAAGGCAACGCTAACACTGTTTTTCCACAACTTGGCACTGTACAGTGTCTTGTTGTCTTCAGAGCCAAATTTATCGTTTAGTTTCTGTGTAGACCTGCGTTCGTTATTCACACTACGTGTGCAAATCTGTGGGCGGGGCTAAACAGGCAGTGATGTAGAAGCAGGTGTTGATCTTCTTCTGTGGAGGTGGTGCTTATCCACACTATTACATCATAGAGTAAAACAATCCACAAACTGTTGTTTTGGCAGACTGCCTTCAATATAAGCTGTTATTAGACTAACAACAAAGTTTTCAGTTCTGAAACCACAGGATGTTTTTATAGTAGATTGACCTTTTATATGTCAAAAGATCAAGGGAATTTTGGTTTCTCAGTTCATGACCTCTTTAAATGTTCTACATGAAGCATGAATAGCATGCTTTTGCTATCTTTGTACTAGCTGTGTTGTCTAATGCAATAGTATTCATTGAGTAAAGTGTTTAAAGTGTGCAAATTTGGGTTTGTTTGTGGGAGAAAGGAAGGAAAAGAGACTCAGAGTTAACTTTCAGAAACGGCGTCTGCTGTTGTTTACATGCTAATATTGTTGCACATTTGCTTGCATGAATATTCATTGTTCGTTGTACCATCTGTATTCTCATCGATGGTTTAGCAGTCAAATCTAGTTTATAGAGCGGCCTTATTATTAAGTGCTTTGTGAGTCCAGACAGGCGTGGGCAGACTCTCTTATCCTCTCAAACACAGGAAGAGCTACAGCAGTTTCAGGAGAGGGAGGTGGTTCACACAGGACTGTTGGTGGAAGTTGACTTTCAGAGCTGATCTGAGACCTGGTTTAAAATTCATTTCAGAAGTGAGAAGCTCTAGGTTTAGATGTGATAATCAGATCCAACAACAGCATAGAAAATGAAAGTTTTACTTAACCCGAGGCAGACTGGAGGAAAAGCAGTACAGAGGAAGGGGACAAATTAGACATAGACTTAATTCCTCCTTAGAAAATAGTATAGATTGCAGGCATTTTTCCATGAAGAAAATATGCCAGAACAGGATCCACCATATAGCATAACATTACACTTACGTGTTGCTGTTTAACAGTAAGAGTAAACTGTTTTATTTGGACCCTGTCTGATTGTCTCAGCTGGCATATGTGTGCTCTAGCAGCTCAAAACCTTAACAGACTGTGTCCATTCCTGCTGCTAAAAATAGTTGTGTTCTTCACTTTCACATAATCCAGAAAGTCTTACTCTCTGCACTACAGGTGGTGATGGAGCTTTCTCTGGATTAAGGGAGCACTGATTCCAGGCAATAACACAGGGAATAATAGTGTTGTGTGCCATCGTTGCATTGCCGAATGAGGCCCATTATCAGGCTGCAACAGGAAACTGACAAAAAAAGGAAATTCTGCCTTAAAGGGACAGTGCAGGTGTTTTTAATGAGAAGCTGAAACCCCTGGATGCATCTGCTTGGTTGTCTCCTACACAGAGGGATGTTGAGTGGCTTTTGTTAGAGCCAAACTACACCTCAAATGAAAACTAATCTAGCATACCATCATAGCTAAACAGCCCATTTTTGTTCTCCAGTGACATGAATGATGCATCATTCATTCAGATTCCATGTGTAAACTGAAAAAAGTCCTCAAGGGCTGCTGGGTAATCAACTGGGCTGGGCGATATGCCAAATATTTGCAATATATTTGTTAAAATTAAATAAAATTTGAACATTATTGAATAATCTCTTAAATGCTTTAAATGATTTGGTAACTCTTACTCTATATTGTGCCTATTAATAAAATGGTCACACTTTATTTTAAGGTTCAATTCTCACTATTAACAAACTAGTAACTATGAATTTTGCCTCAATAACTCCTAATTCGCTGCTTATTAATAGTTAGTAAGGTAGTTGTTGAGTTCAGGTATTGGGTAGGATTAGGTATGTAGAATATTGTCATGCAGAATATGTGCTTTATAATTATAATAAAGTCAAATAGTGAGAATTAGTCCCTAATCTAAAGTTTTACCAATAAAACTATTAAATATGTTGCCGAAAACAACTTTTAAACAGTTTTTTTTTATTTCTTTCATTCGTCACACTTCATATTAGGTGGCCTTAACTACTATGTACTTATATCAAAAAATAAGTACAATGTACTTATTGTGTTCATAATGTATTGCAAAACACTTTTGCTGCTATTGAGGTAGGATATGGGTATGGTTAGGGACAGGTTTGGTGGTATGGGTAGGTTTTAGGGCGGGTTAAGGTGTAAGGGATGGGTCAGCAGTGCAATTATTATTGTAATTACAGAAATTAATTACAGATGTAACTAACTACATGTAGGTATTTTTAACATGTATGTACACAATAAGTGCATTGTATCAAATGATTAATTTAAAGTACATAGTAGTTAAGGCCACCTAATATAAAGTGGGACCCTTTCATTTAATATTCTGAATCTAATTAGCAACAATTGCTGTTTAGCCGAAACAGCTGAACAAATTTACCTTTTAAGCCATTTCAGTCAGTGTTATTTTAGTTTTGTTTATGTACTATTATAGTTTTTAGTACTAGAATTAGCTTTTGTTTTTGTATTTTCAGTTTTCTTTTTAATTTAATAAAATTTAATTTATATGAATGTGAATTTTTATTACTTTTTTTTTTACTCAAAAAATATTACTACTTGGTTTTAATTTATATTTATTTTAGTTTTAGTCCAGATTTAAGTTTTAATTTCCACTGAGTAATTTTAGTGCTTCAATTTAAACTTAAGGTCTTTGCAAAGAGTCCAAAATTTTCATATGCATTTTTCGCATACATCATTGTCACGCACAGAAACCTTGCACACTCAGTCAAAATGCTTGCTACGGATGAAAAAAGCGCAGAATATCCAAACCCAATTTGAATTTTCTTATGATGGACGAATGTTTTGGAAACAGTGTGTAAACATGATTGACACAACGTGTGGTCGTATTTATTTTTTAAGGTGCGAAAATTTCTGATAAAAATTTCGGACCCAGTGTCCAAAGTCCTTTACTGCCAAGGCACCATTTCTATTTCTCATTTAGTTTTTCATCTAATATTTTAATTGTATCATTTTATTTCAGCCTCATTTCAGTTAACAAATATGTTTTAAGAGTTTCAATTTTAGTTGAAAACTGAAGAATATTGCAATTTCTGTTTAGCTATATCACTTAGCCCTAGTCTATATGTGCATTATGTTGCATTGGCTTAGAAGCCTCCAGCATGCTTTCTGTCCAGTCAAATGTCATATACATGTTTATGTCATTTGTCTGTTTAATCCTTTAGCAATAACCAAAATCAAAGTCACCTTTATTTATATAGCGCTTTTAACAATACAGATTGTGTCAAAGCACTTAACAGTAACAAATTGGAGGATAGAGTGTCAGTAATGTATAATAATAAGAGTAAACAATCAATTTTCAGTTAAGGGCATTTAATTATTGAATTCAGAGATGTCATTGTCTAGCTCAGTTTAGTTTAAATAGTATCTGTGAAATCAAATTGACGATAATCGCTAGAAATTAAGTGGTTAACCCTGGTTTTAGCCCTTGAGGTTACCAAACAAGTCTGTTATTTTGCCAGAACTATAACCTCCAACCTTCCAATTAGAATGCTGATATATTACGATCCAACCATGTACATTGATTGAAAAAGACAGAGACATTATTAGGCTAGTTGAATAATATACTGAAAAGCATGGGGCGGACTGTTTCAATCCTATAGAGGGCCTTTGGCTTGCTTTTGTTGAGGTTATTGATTGATGTATGGCCTCATTTTGTTAAACAGTTCTGCCCATCCCCTCAGTCAGTGTCTTGCTAGAGTGCTGCACACAATCAGACCCCAGGCGTAGGCTACTCACTGTGGGTAAAAGACAGTAAAATAAATGCAGTAATGGAGAAAAGACCCTATGAAATATGTTAATTGCCTGGTAATTAAGAACCTCTTCACAGCCCAACCATTTTCTGGGTGTTTTTCTTGATTTGGAAGAGAGCGCATTAACAAAAGCTTGTTTGTAGCTTTCTGTCTCTTTTTATTTTTTTTTATTTTTTATTTTTTTTGCAGTGGAAGATTTTTTCTCTCTCTTTTTTTTTTTTTTTGCATTGATTCCTTAGGAAAAAACAGGGCCTTAAGTGCCAAGCAGACTAGGTCAGTTATTTTGAGACTGATTATTTTACATTTTCATATGAAAATGGGATCAAAAATGTGGGAGAATGTATGAAATCTGATATGGATCACTATTTCAAAGCATTTTAAAGACTGGATCATAATATTCCAAAAAAAAAATTGCTTTTGAATTTGAGATTTGGATGGTGGATTATGATACTGTTGTGTCTAAATGCCTCCAGGCCAAACCCAGACTTTATGTTTACAAGCTTTCCGGTGTAAAAAAAACTAACAAGGTTAAACTGCTGTGTCAAATATATGTTGGTTTAACAGCAGTCTGGCAAATATGACTTGATGGCCAATATTAAAGTCTGATTTTAATTAAAGAACTTAAGGTTAGCCAGTGTCCAGATGTGCACTTCTTTGGATATGACAAAAACAACTTCGTCATGGAGGTTTTATATTTTCAGCATGTTGGTAGATTCAAGCAAATTTCTAGTGCTTTCTAAAGGCGTTAAAATGACATTTATCATTGTTTTATTATTATTTGCATTGCATTGTCTCATGCTGCTGTGAGCAATCAGCACTGGTTAAGAACAAAGCATTGGTAACAGATCTAAAAGCAATGAACAATGGCATCAAATCAAGGAAAGCTGTCATTTCCGCCATTGATTTTCTCTCTAGTCGGATTGATTATTTCTGGTGTTTCTCAGTGGCTTGTAGTCGTTGTTTTTGCTCCTGGGGAGAGACAGAGTAGATAAAAGGAGGTCAGAGGTGCTTCTGTCTTGTCAGATGTCTTTTAAAATTATCTCTTGCCCCGAGCCATTATTCAGCTGCCCCTTACTTGTTATGAGCCATTTAGTGATGTTTATCTTTTTATGATACAGCTCTGCATTCTGCATCAGCTTTGCCATCTTAAAAACCTCTCCCATTTAGACTGGTGGGATTGTCTTGGTATGAGACATGCATTAGTATCTGGAGAAATTGCTTTATGCAGTTTCAAATAATGGCATAGTTGTATTTCTAAAGCGGTATCAGGTTGCATAATAGTTAATGATGGACTGTGTAAAATGTTTTGAATGACAAATTATATAAATGTCTTCTCTGTCTAAGCCTTTATATTTTAGTGACATCAAGCATTATTGTTTTCTTATAACCAATACTGTACAGCTTACCTTTATTTATTTAACTACTTAACTGATAGCTTTTATCATCACAAGAGCAATATTTGCAGTGCACGATGCTAAATATTAGTTAGAAACTAGATTTGCACACAAGCTAGAGCAGAAGTGAAATGCAGAAAAGTAAAAATGCAAACAAGATTTTTTTGTTTGTTTACTAAAAGAGAGAACAAGATCTATTTATTGAAATATTGATTTCTTTTTTTAAGTTATATTGCAGAAACTATTTGAAATAGTTTTTCTGCTTTCTGCAGAAAGAAAAAAAATGTGAAAATGTGAGATTTATTTGCTTGTTTGTTTACAGAAAGAGAACAATATTTATTTATTGAAATAAATGAAATGTTTATTTATTTATTGATATGTTGCATGATTTTAAATTTTTCTGCTTTAGGTAAGATGAGGTAAATGAATAATCATTGGACAGTTATAATAAATACATAATATGCAGTGTAAATAAATATTTTATTTATAATAATGACTAATAATGTGATGCCATATTATTTCATGCAGTATGCAGTATCATCTTTGTTTTAGACTTTTAGGTTAAAAATGCTATAAAAAGTTATATGTATATAAAATATATAAAAACTGAGAACGGAAAGGTAAAAGGTTCAACAGCACCAATGTGCTTACCCAAAAAATATATATATATATATATATATATATTTATTTATTATTATTATTATTATTTTTTTGTTAAGCACACTGGTGCTGTTGAACCTTTCAGTTTTCAGTTCAGCTCTTTAACCACTAAGTCACACCTCTGCAGTCGCTGTCCTGGCTAATGTGCAAATTTTGCACGTAAGCAAGCTTAATCAATAAAAATAATTGCTCAGTAGTGCTTATCTAATCATTTGTGTTTGTTTTTGAGTGTTTTTTTCTCAGAAGCTCTGGGACAAAACTACGTGATTTGACACATATTTCAGCTGTAATTTTCTCATAATTATCCCAGATGTTTTCTGCCTGGAGTGTGTCCCTCTCTGAGCTCTCTTTGTTACGGAGCAGCAAAACAAGTGTGTGAAACGTTGACCAGTATCTGTTTTTAGCCATTGAGGACGTTAACTAGATAGAAGCAGCATTCTTTTGATGTTGTTTTGACTGAGGCGTGTGGGATGGAGTTATTTTGTTCTTGTTTGTGATTCAAAGTCTTTGTCTTTCTTGGTCTATAATGCACTTTTAAGCCACTTTCTAGTTCCTTTGTAAGAAATGCCAGCCAAGGCAGCGAGCGGCTTTTCCCCCCTCTGTGTGGGAGAGCAGAACGTCAGTCCTTGGATAACTCACAGGGAGTCTGTTGTAGAAAGGTTGCCAGGGTCACGCTGGAATACCCAGCGCTCTCATTTATTTCTATCGTTCTTACTTGTCGCTGCCGTTTCTCTATAGCAGTCTTCTTCGAGCGCTGGCTGTCTGGAGAGAGAGAAACGGGGCACACTGAAGTCTCTGTTCTCCACTTCTTCATCTCACATTATCTCACTTAGCATTTTTTCCATTAACATTCTCTCTATTAGGCTCTCGGACATGTGCCATCCAAACAGGTCTATAATACCTGGAGAAAGCCGTTCCCATTCATATCAGTGTCAGTTGTTTGGCTGGTACGCATTCAGACATTCAGTTTGAAATTGGACTGCACAGTTTGGGAAAAAAATTTAATTGTGATTTTTCTGCTAAAAAATTATGATTCGGATTTAAAATGCAGTTTAAAAAAAAGCTCAAGGTTTGCTGTGCGTCTTTGCATGGCTGCACAATTTGGCCCGTGTATTCCTTAATTTGATACTTGCGCTAAGTCATATTGTGATTTTGGTACAATTTCGATTCGTTGTGCAGCCCCAATTTAAAATCTGCAATCTTTGGTCATAGAAATTGTTGAGATGTAAAAAGCAGCAGGGGCTAACGGGGCCATGCTAACCAGCCAAACTTTGCCCTCCTCCTTTTTAAAGCAGTCATAAAAGAGCTCGATGTACTAGAAAAACATACTGGAACCCAAAACTTCCTCCCCAGTCCAACCAGATCATTTAATGAAACTAGGCTGCAAAAACAGCTTTACTAAGTGCAGAAACTGTGAATTGGCTGATGAGAAATTTGTTAGTATTTATTTTAAACAAAATCCTTGGGCATTTCATTCTGATAAATAAAACTGTTCAGTGCAGAATGTTTTGTGAACTCGTCAAAATGTAGTGCAGATTATTGAAGAATGGAGGAATTAAAAATTGTATTAGACATGAAAGTACAGTACACAAGCCATAAGCTGGAGCACAGCTGTCAGCATCGTTGGGAGTTTATCATTGATTATTTTTTTTATTATGTTATCATTGTTTTTGTGTTTATGACAGTTTGCACCATTTATATTGGCCATATTTTATGGACATTTTATGGAGTATTGGCCATGTTTAATGGACAAACCAAACAATACAGTTTTTTTAAGATTCAAAGATGATTTTGCTACTCCAAGTAGATTATATCACTTAAAGAAATATCCATTTATAATTTGTAAATATACAGGCAGCAATATGCCATTCTTAATGGCACATTGGCACTGTTTCTTCTAGCACAGTTTTTTCTCACACCCACGTTTCAGTTTAACCTAAATTTAACAGGATATATTTTAATCCACCCTTAAACCTAAACCTAACCACACCAAGCAAACCTGTTCCTAATCTTAACTCTATCCCACCTCAATAGCAGCAAAGGTGTTTTGCAATTCAGTATAATCACAATAGGTACATTGCACCTAACTTTTTTTTTTTTTTTTGTGATGGAAGTACAGTAGTTAAAGACACCTAATTGGGGCCCTATGGTTTCCATGATGTGGAAAATTGCGGACTGAATCACAGAATCCAGTCATAAAAACGGAATGCTTTTTGATGAAGAAAATTTAATTTAACCATTAAAACAGACTCTAGGAAAATTAAAATAGAAAAAAACAGAATCCAGAAAAATTAAAACTGAAAAAAAACCCCGGTAAAAACGCTAAATAACGGTATTTGTGGGGAAAAAAAATAAAACGGATTTGGGAAAAATAAAACTGATTTCATAGGGCCCTACCTAATATAAAGTGGGACCGACCCCTTTAAAGGGATCACCCAAAATGAACATTCTGTTATAATTTTCTCACCCTCAAGTTGTTTCAAACCTGTATGAGTTTATTTCTTCTGTTGAACATAAAAGAAGGTATTTTGAAAATTTTGGTAACCATTAACCAAACAGGTGACGGTAGCTATTGACTTACATAGTATTTTATTTTCATACAATAGAAGCCAATGGCTACCATCAACTGTTTGGTTACCACCATTCTTCAAAATATCATCTTTTGTACTAAATGGAAGAAAGAAACTTTAGTTTGGAAAACTTGAGGGTGAGTAAATGATGACAGAATTGTAATTTTTTGGGTAAACTATCCCTTTAAGAAATACTATATCTCGCCTGTTGACTTCATAGTCTCTGCTCTAGTTTTTTTTTCTTTACGCTGCGATTAACACTCCAAATTGGTGGTTGCAGGGCTGGGTTCGGCTTCCACATTATTTATGCATGATCTCGAATCTACTGGTCATGTTTCTCTAAATGTTTCAACAATACTGATCAGACTCTGAGCACCTCATTCTGTGCCACCTTGTTTGCTCTGATAATGGATCCTCGGATGGGTTTCCCTGAACACCACAGTGAAGGGACTTGGAGTGGAGGCAGGCACAGAGCCAGAGCTGCTTTTCCATCTCTGTTTTCTTATTAAACCCATTTGTTGTGCTCACATCTTGACAGCACCACTGCAGATTTGGTCTCCAGCTTTGCCTGCTGTCAACAGTTAAAGGGAAATTCGCAAATAAAAATAGTCATCATTTACTCACCCTCATGGTGTTCTAAACCCATATGACTTTCTTCTGTGGAACACAAACAGTGAACACCTTGGCCACATCCCGGATATAATTTATGTTATGGTGTTTATTGTCATTTTATAATTTATAGTCCCACTTTCATTATATAGAAAAAATTGCCAGAATATTCTTCAAATAACCTTTCTTGTTCCACAGAAGCATGTACACTACTGTTAAAAATTCTGTGGTTTGAAAGATCTCAGTTTTATTCACCAAGGATGCATTAAATTGACCAAAAGTGACAATGAACTCTAGTGAAAAATAAATTACCAAAATGTATTTGAAATTCATTTATTTCATGCTAAGTATACTACAAATACATTTACATATTTATGTGCTTAATAAAAATACCCTGCAATTGTACTTTTGGTATACTAAACTGGTATACCTAAATTCTGCTGAACTGGAACAGCTAATTTTGCACTTAATGCACTTTAATTGTGCAGAAGTAGTGCTGAAGTCCAACTAAAGATATATTGAAGTATAATTGATTGTGCTCAAGTGGAACTATTGCGAGTATACTTTAAGTACACTTTAAATATCTGGCATTTAAAGACTGATATTGTTCAGATATCATACAGTTCTCATCATTAGTGACATTAAAACACATTTTAGGCTTAATATTAAGAAATGTGCATTGTGCACAAGTAGTACTCCAAATAAAGTTTTTATATCAGTAAGTCTCAAGTGATATGTCAGTAAATATGTTAATAGAGTTGAACTATACTTAGTTTGAAATAAATGCATTTTAAATATATTACTTTTTTAGGGGAAGTCGTGCCCTAATGGTTAGAGAGTCGGACTCGTAATTGAAAGGTTGCGAGTTCGAGTCTCGGGCCGGCAGGAATTGTAGGTGGGGGAGTGAATGTACAGCGCTCTCTCCACCCTCAATACCATGACTGAGGTGCCCTTGAGCAAGGCACCGAACCCCTAATTGCTCCCCGGGTGCTGGAGCAATGGCTGCCCACTGCTGCGTGCGTGCGTGTGTGCGTGCGCGCGCATTTGTTCACTACTCACTGTTGTGTGTGTGCACTTGGATGGGTTAAACACAGAGCACCAATTTCGAGTATGTGTCACCATACTTGACAATACGTCACGACTAGGGAAGATGTAATGTTGTTAATTTCAGTTTTAAATAAATGCTGCTGTTTTGAACCTTCTAGTAGTCAAAGAAAATGAATCACAGATTCCACAAAAATATTAAGCAGCACAACTATTTTAAACATTGATAATAATAATACATGTTTCATGAGCACCATTTCCATATTCCACTTATTCCATATTCCAATTCCACTTATTCCATATTCGAATAAGGATCATGTGACACTGAAGACTGGAATAATGACTGCTGAAAATTCAGCTTTACCATCACAGGGATAAATTACATTTAAAATACATTAAATGAGGAAACTGTCATTTTAAATTGTAATTTAACATTTTGCTGTTTTACTGTATTCAAATAAATGCAGCCTTGGTGAGCATAAGAGATTTTCAGCTAAATGAAAAAATATATTTCCTCCCCAAACTTTTGAATGGTAATATTATTAGGTTTAGAATGACATGAGGGCTAGAAAATTGACAGAAGATTCATTTTAGGATGAACTATCCCTTTAAATCTTGTCTGGATGTTCTGTAATGTTCCCGAAACAGACTGGCTAGAGTTACTGATGCACAAGCCATTAAAACATGTCGTTGAGTTAATCACAAAGGCTTTAGTCATTCGGTCCCGAGAGACTGCATTCCAGCACTCTGAATAGCAAGTCCTGATGTCGAGAGACTGTAATACAATTACTTACATTTGTGTGTTTGTGCTGGAAAATGCTGGAACAGCTGGTCAGTCCATAGATCAATATTAAGGTAGCAGGACCAGTCATTGTGGCCTGGATGAGAAGCCCTGAAGGTATGCGTGTGTGACCGTGATTGTTTTTCCTTCATCTGGTGAGCCTGTTCATTTTCCTCAAATGACACTTGTAACACTCACTGACACTAGCTATGTTTCCATAGTTGCGAATTTAACATGGAATATCGCATGAAAGATTCGAAAACCTAAGGTCTGTACAGAGCCCATTACGCTACAAGTACGCCAAGTATGTTTACATGCGTTTGAAAGCTGTAAATCAAACTAAAATAAAAGTTTGTCTTTTTAAGATGTCATATAAACACTTTAGTCTGATGTAAGATGTTTAGTCCATTTAAACAAACTTACTTGTAGCTCTTCTTCCATGTCAGTTCACCCATAATGCCTCAGTCACAAGCAGAGGTCAAATGTCCTCAGGACTCACAGTCACTTGATGGGATTAAACCAACAGGTTGATTCTTAAGGATTAGCAGTGTCTTGTGAGATTAGAGGAGTGCAGCCTGTAATCTATAACAACATTTGACTGCTTTTCATGTTTTCACTGATTTTAATACAGTAATAGACTACTGTACAAAAGTTTGAGGTCAGTAAGATTTTTTTATTTTTTTGACAGAAATGAATACTACTTTTTCAGCAAGGACACATTAAATTGTTCAAAAGTGACAGTAAAGACATTTACAATTCTACAAAAGATTTCAGCTTTGAATAAATACTGTTCTTTTGAACTTCCTAGTCATCAAACAATTTCGTGAAAAAACATTTATAGCAGTTTCTACAAAAATATTAAGCCCTGCAGCCATTTTCTACATTGATAAATGTTTCTGGAGCATCAAATCAGTATATTAGAATGATTTCTGATGGATCATGTGACACTGAAGACTGCAGTAATTACTGCTGCCATCGCAGAAATAAATTAGATTTTAAAATGAATTCAGATAGAAAACTCATTTTAAATTTAATAATATTTTTAAGTTATTTTTAAGTTTTGATTAAATAAATGCAGCCTTGGCAGGCATAGGAAACATTCAAAAAAAAAAAAAAAAAAAAACTTTTTAAAACCCCAGACATTTCAAAAGTATGAACAGTGCTGCATATAACATAATTTGACAGCTGCAGTTACATTTCGCTTTGCTTAGTTTAAGTTTTTGCGAGCAGACATAAGCTGGAAGATCCCTGGTCTCTTGTTCATTTGTTTATGTTTAAATTAGATAACTGGGTGCAAAAGCTCCATGTCCATGAGTGTTTTGTGCTTGTTTGCTATGAATGGAATGTGTGTGTCTTTGCTTCTTTTAACCTGACTGCAATGCAGAGCTCTTAGCTTGTGAGTGAGTGCTTTCTTTCAAACACTTCCATGAAAAAGCCTACATTATTAGCCTTTTTCACACATGGAAACTGTTAAATTGCTGTATAATTGCTGGAAAAACTTAACAGGTAAAGATACAGCAAGTTTTCCACAACTTTCCATGCTTTCCACAAATAATTTTCTTAAAGTTTTTCACATTGCAGCAACTAAAGACTGTTTACACAAGACACAACAAAGCCACCATTGCAAATCATTTGTCCATTGTGTCAGTACATCATAATGAATACAAGGCATCAGTTTATTGTCTGAGATTTGTCACTCGCTTCTTGCCGCATCCAGTGTAGCCAGAATCACTGTTTATAATAACTTTAATTGTCTTTAGTTGTGTTGCGTCATTTGCGTCTGGCATAGACACAGTGTAAAACTATGGATTTTTTCACACTTTTGCACCAATATAGGACTATTAGTCAGACATACTGCCCAAGCCAAATTCATTTCAACAACAAGTCCTGTTCACACATGACCTCTAAATGGAAAAATGTAATTAAATTTGCTGCGGAGGCGCCTACTGTCACATTTTCCCTCAAATAAATGTGTGTGACCTCTTAACTCTGTCATAGATGAGGAAGAGTGAGAGCTGTAGACTTGCTCTGGGGCTATTTTACTAGATGGATAAATGGATGTTTGTATTTTAATGATGATAAGATGTTGTTTTTTGGTGGATACTTGCTTGACATTTATACTGTAGTGGATAAACACTGTGATTCATTTAAAAAATGGAGGGAAAAAAACATTAAATGATCTTGTTTGTGTTTGAAATTCTGCGTTTTGGGCAAACCAAGCCTGGAATCTGACACTTGGGCTGACATGCAGACCATTATTGGTTAATTGATTGATTGATTGATTGATTCCCTTTAATGCCACTCAAGATCAGTAGCACACAAATGGATGTTTTATCCATGGATAGATTTTAATGCCACAATTTAACTCTGTTTTAGGTCCTGGAGCACTAAGGTTTTAACCTGGTTAAATAAAGGTTGCTGCTTCTACTACTAATAGTAATTAAATGGAAAGTTAAACTTCTGTCATTATTTCCTCATCTTTATTTTGTTCTATATTTGGGTAAGCTGTAATTTGAAAGGAGGAACAAGAGTAGAATTGAAATTTACACAAAAGTTGAACTCTATAAGGATGTTAATGCTAAAAGTTGATGTGTTAGTGGGTTTTTTGTCACTGTCAGCAAGCAGTGCCAATTTTAAAGTACTATGTAGTGTTTTACCCTGCTTGGTGAAGCTGTGATCATAATCAACAGCTTCCTGTCATCAAAGCTGGCTTCCTGTTTCTTTGCTTGTCGCATTTATTTTTTGTGAAAATGAGTGAGAGGTCGCTTACTGTATCTAATTTTTATCACAGACCCACAACCTGCTCTTACTCAGCCTGTAATTTTCTAATACACCTGAAGATCCTGATTTGCAGTGTTCAAGGTGCAACTAAACCCTTAATGAGGGGAGTCCATTTAAATTGTCTAGATGGCAGAATATTATTCATCTCAAGCCCTTTGATTGAGGAAGCTGTTTTGGGGTAGAAACAAAAAAAGGATGTGTGCTGCCTGATTGTGTACTTTTAGTGACTTTTAAACTGGATTAGGATCAGCTTCCCCTGTTCACATCAGAGCCACACAATGATACATGGGTCAAAGACGTAAAGATGTCCGCATCAAAAGAAATTTACAAAAATGATTTTATGTCCATTAAATGTAATTAAAGTGTCTACTTTTAAGGTTTTAAATATGTTTTTGGAGAATAAAATGTCAAAATTTGGTTGAAATAATGTTACATTGTCATTCAGTGTAACACAATATTTATGTAAAAAAAATCAAACATGCTTATTTTGACTTGTACATATTAAAATATATAAAAGAATAAGGGAGCATATTAAATTTTATTGTGTTTTAAATTAGTAAAAAATTCTTACTGACAAATAGGCAAAACTTACTATAGTGGCAAATTTTAAAAATGTATAATTACAACTAATTAGTATCTGGGGTGAAAGTAATTAGTCTTTTAATATGTCATAAATTGATTTTTGTTGTAAATATGCCTGACAAGACTGTTACACTGAATGACATTTTAGTGAGTGTCTTCTGTAAATCAGGGAAAAATGTATGATATTTATTTTGTGCTCAGAAAAACAGAATTAAGCAGAAAACTTTTAAATTTTGGGGGGGGGGGGGGGATGGGGGGGGGGGACAACAACAATTAAAGTAGTATTACGCTTATTGTTTTTATGCTTAAACCCTTTTTCGTCTTTGACCCACATGTTTATTAAAGGAAACACAGGAAGTCAGACGATGGATTAGTTGTTGGCACAGATTTGGGTTATGTTTGCGCCATATTTGTGCAGCATATACATGTTCTATATGTGTACTGTACGTTTCTGTATACCAATATTATTATTGTTATTATTACCTACTACACCAGGAAAAAATGGCTTTAAATGGTTTTCACTTTTTGCTATTAAATTTCACAAAGAAATGGTGAATAACACACTGAATTAAACTTAAAACTGTAAAGTAGAAAGACTGAAAGATGATTATTATTATTAATATTATTATTGGAATATGACTTACAACTTCAATTTTATTTTAATTTAATTTATTTTAATCTTTTTACAGTCTACAGCTGTGAAAATGTGCAATATGCAAAAGAGTGGTTTATTGTAGTATTATTTCTATACTATTATAAAATGTATTATTATTTTGAATTACATTTTTAATATATTTGTATTTTCAGTGAAATTTTTAGTTTAAATGTTCCTTTTTTAATATTAATATTTAGGTTTAATTTATGTTTAGTTCAGTTTTAGTTTTATTTATTTGTAGTAATTTGGTAAAGTGCTTCAGTAACTTATTTCAGTTACTTGCCAAGGCAACATTTTCTAACTTTCATTTAAAAATTTTCATCCAATATTTGTATTTTAGTTTATTTTAGCTTTATTTCGATTAACATTTTTTTACATAGTTTTATTAAGAACATTTGAGCCAAAAGTAGCATCTTTTTCTTAAGGCATGATTTGATCAGACAACCAACAGTTTTACATTCTTAATAAGTTAATAATAATAATAATAATAATAATAAATGCAAAATTACTGTATTTATTCCTGAGATGATACCTGCTAAATTAAACATGCAATATCAAGTCATTTACCAGTATAATATACTACTGTTTGAAGATTTTACATACTGTTTCAAAGGCTGTTTATTAAAAACTGTAAGCATTTAGCATGATATACTTTGTCGTAAGCTACTGTATATGCTAGTATTCTATTCCAGTTTTTATCCACCATCCTTTGTTGTCATGGTCATGAACATTAGTACATACTGTATGTCACTAGTGCTATTATAACATTAGACGACGAGGACTCTAAATATTCAAACCTCAGCACATGTCTGCTTCATAAGTCTGCATATTTCATAGATGTTCAGGACATGTCTGCATAAATCAGACATTCAACAAAGGATGAAATACTAATGAACTGTCTACAAGAGAAGGACATCATTGGCTTTGTTGTATGCAGATGGGTTAATCTGCATTAGATGAATATTAAGTTGGAAGGGAAATGAAGCAATCGTTCAGTGCTGTTCTGAACACCCTGCAGTGTCTCTCTCTCTCTCTTCTTGACCTGTCTGTGGGGGATTCTGGAGACCACCCTGCAGCTGAATCATGTGTGATTTTATAGGGCTGTAATTATTAGGCAAACACAGGTTGCCAAGAATATTTGTCACAACCTTTCAGAACGCCCGGGGGTTTCTCATGTGTGTCACCTTGTGTTAGCGTTTGTGAGTGTGTTTGTGTCTGCGGAGTGTGTATCGGTCTGCATGTAAAGACAATCTCCATGACAACCAGGCGAGGAGTGTCAAAACAGTGCCTAGAGAGGCTGGTTTTCACCATGGCTCGGAGAGAAGGGCGTTAGCACAGTTGCTTGCTTGGAGAAGAGCAAGAAATAAACTAGTGGAAGGGCATACAAACACACTTGTGTTTGTATTTATTGTTGCACTTTAGTTTTCTGCATTTGTTGCATTGGGGTTGAATTGAAGGTCTGGTCTAGTAAAACCCAGGTTTAGGGTTTGGATGAGGGGTGATCCGTTCTGCCGCCATTGTCACTTAAAATTAGGCTGTTCTAAGTGGACTGTCCCTTTAAAAACTGTGAAGCTGCAAATAAAACAAAGATTATTGAAGTACATTTTACACGAAAATACTATTTCAGTCTTTCTGCTTTAATTCAATGTGTTACTTGCCATTTCTTTGCAATTTAGCAGTTTCTGAGAGAAAATTGTTTCACCTCCAGTTTTATCTTTTCAGTTCCATTTGTGTAAACTGGGTCTGTTACAAATGACTGGAAAACACACACACATAGAAGATAAATGTACCTTTTTAGTGAAAGCAGGCTGTTCTGTCAGAAGCTCATTGATAGAAATGGGCAGATTGATCCTGAAATATCGATACTTCCAAAACTGATGTTATATTTAGACTATTGACCCTAAACATGACTAATGTTTAATTAATTTAAGTAATTTTATCATGAAAATCATGAAAGTATTGTGTCGGATACTGTTTATGGGACATCAATTTAATTAATAAATTGTTAAATGACTGATCATGTTGATTTTTTGTTAGTTAATGATAAAAACAGAAGTATGATCACATTTTTTATTTGAAAGTCATCATTATTAAATATAAAATTGCATTAAATATAATATGAACTATACTATAACATTAAATCTTTTTTATGGCAAAAATATAATATTTATGTTTACATTTATTTTTGTATGTTTTGGTTTAAATGATCATTTAGATGATAAATATTTAAATTGTGAAATTATTATAATTTTTTTTTTTTTTTAGAATTCTAAAATTACACAATTAACAATATTAAGACACAGATTTACTAACAGCTTGCACCAGCGCAAACTGTCTTCTGGCGTTAAAATAGTGCTGTCAGGATTTACTAAAGACGCACAGTGAAGAATTAGTGCTGAAAAGGTGTGGACACAGTTATTTTTGCGCCTGACCTTATTGAATATGCATGTGTAGGAGTTTCCCTTTCAGACACAGAAATGGGAGGAGAGTATTAAAATTAATTGCGCAACGCGATTTACTAACATTTGCACTCGTCAAATTACTGGTATTTGCGCCATTATTTAACGGCAAAAAAGCATATTTTAAAGCAGGTGGTAATTTGCGCTGCTCTTGGTAGATTGCGCTGGTCATTATGGAAATGATCTGGCTGCGTCTGTGTTCTATAATGTGCGCATTGTCAGTAAATCACACTCAGAATTTTCCCCTCCCATCGGCGCTTTTTATGGAATTGCGCTGTAAGGCTGATTTGCCCTGTTTAGTAAATCTGGCCCTAAGTCCCATTTGTGCATGCATTATTTGCCATCATTAAAAACATTACATTTTTATTATATATTTAGGCATCAGCCCTTGAAAAACCCATATTGGTCAACCACTACTCTATCTTAAAATCTCCTCCTTTCTCATTCACACCTTCACTCAAAATAAACACACACACCTTTAAATATATACTGATGATGACCCTCAAATGCATGTGTTTGTGTGTGTGTGTGTGTGTGCGTTTGACTGCCCACATTCCAGGACCCTCCACATCTTCCTGCATGCTGCTTTAGGTTTGTGGCATGCAGAGAAGCGAGGGTTTATTTGTGTGTGTGTGTGTGTGTGTGCGTGTGTGTGTGTGTGCGCGTGTGTGTGTGTGTGTGTGTGTGTGTGTGTGTGTGTCAGTGTGTGAAGGAGGGGAGCAGGGTGCTGTAATTCTAACACACTGCACTGTCCCCCTGCATACCAGTGAGAGTTTAGAGTGTGTGAACCAAAAACACACAGTCACACCAGCTGCATTCCACACGCACACACTGCAAATGCATGTGCGGTTTAAGCTCATATCAGAAGAATTATCTGTCACCTTGTGTAATTTAGTTTTTAGTGTCATATGCTTGTTCTGTTAGCATGGCAGATCTTTGAAGTACCATGTTTCAAGCAGGCTGAATTGTTTGTCATTTATGTCTTTGAGAATGAGAATAATGACAGGAAGTGAACCACAAGACTCGAATGGTGGTAATATGAACCTTAGTCAGGCTTGACACCATTTGACACAAATGAAAATGAGTGTGCGAGGATGTATGTACCATCAGGTTTCAGTAGGTCTTAGGCCACAGCTAATTTTAAATGTGCTTTAAAAAATTCTATCCTTTTTTGAAAGATATATTTGAATTGTTTTGTATTCAAAATATATATATTTATATATATTTTTTAGTAGTATTTAATTTTATTTATTTGTTTATTTATTTTAGTGAGGGTTTGGACTCCTTAGAACTTGGAGTTTTAAAATCCCTGATTTATAGGATTCACTCTTGCGATTAATTTCAGTTTATCACTTTCCAAGCCATTCATTGTGTTCAGTATGTGGCCACATCCTTGTTTTCATTTGCATCCAATTAAATGTGGCACGAACTTTGACTGAGGTCTACGAAGACTGGGAACTCTCTTCTGCTGTGTGGAAGGAGTTCGCAGAGGTTGCATGTGTTTCAGACACATCTGGCCTGTGAATTTCTGTCATCCCGTCCAACATTCCATCTGAAAGAGAGGTACAGAAAGGGAGACACCAAAAACAGACAGAAAGATGGAACAGACTCCTAGCCAATGACAGACGACCCACAGATGGCACTTGGCATTGCACTGTTTGAATTAGCATATAAGATGTGAGTGACCAAATCTGTGTTTACCCAGAATTCAGATTTATGGCATTTTATCTTATTCATCTTTAGTAAGAAATCACATATACTGTGATGCAGGCAATGTAGAAATGATTTCATTATCAATACGTTTGCATTGCATAGCCGTCAAGAGGAAGGCAGAAATAAAGAGAGAGGAGGGGGAGGGAGAGAACGAGAAAGGGGGGGGGAGAAATGGCACAACGATGTCATAATCACAATCACCAAGCCTGGCCGTTGCCATGGAGACAGAGACATGTGAGCAGGCCGATGGCATTCACAGCGAGGGTGCTCCGACCTGCTGTTCACTTCAAGCACTGAGATAGAGGGAGTATTTTTAGATAAGAGATGGAGAGATCTGCGGAAGGGAGAAGTGACCCAGAGAAGAGACGGAGGTGTGAGAGAGAAATAAAACGGTGATGTGGTACATTAAATCTAGCTGTGCTGGAAAATCCGGATGGGAGCTGATTTTACCTGGTTTCTGATGGTCTAGATGGCTGGGTTTCAAGCTGGAGCTGGTGACCTTGACCAGCAAAAAACCAGCTATGATTTTTCAGAAATCGCCTTGACCACCTTAAGCAGATTTGGCCTGGTTTTTCCAGCAGATGAAGATAAAATCAAATGTAATTCACGTTAAATTTCAGGATTTTTTTTTTTTTTTGGGTGTGTTGGGAAAATAAATAGATGATACTTTATTCGTCTTGTATTCATTCCCCTATCGTTCCAAATCTGTATGACATTATTTCTTCTATAGAGCGAAAGAAGAGGATATTTGAAGAACGTTCTCTCAGGTCTTTTCCATTTGCTTCATAGTGACAGTAGCTGTTAAAGGGATGGTTACCCAAAAATAAGAATTCTGTCATTAATTACTGATTACTTGTTCCAAAACCGTAAGACCATCGTTCATTCTTTGGAACACAAATTAAGATATTTTTGATGAAATCTGAGAGCTTTCTGATCCTGCCAGGGTACTACCACGATCAAGGCACAGAAATGTAGTAAGGACATTGTTAAAATAGTCCATGTGACATCAGTGGTTCAGTCGTAATTTTATGAAGCTACATGAATACTTTTTGTGCACAAAGAAAACAAAAATAACGACTATTCAACAATTCTTCTCCTCCGCGTCACTGTGGGCACCATTTTGGAGATTAACACGACGCATGTGCGTGCTTTCGTTTGCACGTAAACAAGGCGCAGCGCATGCGTGTTCAACCTCAGAAGCATCACGCGCATGCGTCGTGGTAATCTTGTTAATGGTGGCAGACTGTCCCAGAAAAGAAGAAATTGGTGAATAAAGTTATTTTTGTTTTCTTTAGCTTCTCATAGCTTTATAAAATTGGATTTTTGATTGGATTTTTTTAACAATATGCTTACTACCTTTCTGGGCCTTGAACATGGTAGTTGCGTTGCTGTCTATGGAGGGTCAGAAAGCTCTCAGATTTCATAAAAATATCTTAATTTGTTTTCCGAAGATGAACGAAGGTCTTACGGGTTTAGAACAACTTGAGGGTGAGTAATTAATGACAGAATTTTCATTTTTGGGTGAACTATCCCTTTAAGATCCAAAAATGGCAATAGAAGCACCATAAACAGAGTCAGTATCACTCATATATATTCCATAGCTGCCTCCCAAATGACGCACTACACTATGTACTTATACACTATATGCACTATATATTCAACTATGTAGTGTATGGATTTTATAAGGTTATTTTGTCGTTCATAATTGGAGTCTGATAGCCCCTCCCTCTCTACTACGTAATTAAAGCTGCGACAGTTGAGTGCATGAAGTGTCTAACATCCCACACTTCATTTTTTCAGTTATTTAAGTGCATAATCCGGGTATTTAAAGTGCACTTTTTCTGTTTGGTGTTTTCAGTGTGAACACACTACTCGCACTATTTACAGTGCCCTCCACTAATATTGGCACCCTTGGTAAATATGAGCAAAGGTGGCTGTAAAAATAAATCTGCATTGTATATCCTTTTGATCTTTCATTCAAAAAATTCATAAAATTCTAACCTATCATTGAAGTAAAACAATTGAAAGTGGGGGAGAAATCGTATTGTGAAATAAATACTTTCTCTAGTTCATATTGGCCACAATTATTGGCACCCAATTATTGCAATGTCCTTTTCCCAAGATAGCAGCCCTGAGTTTTCTTCTGTAATGCCTGAAGAGTTTGGAGAACACCTGATAAGAGATCAGAGACCATTCCTTCATGCAGAATCTCTCCAGATCCTTCAGATTCACAGCTCCATGTTGGTGCTTCTCCTCTTTAGTTCACCTCACTCATTTTCTATAGGGTTCAGGTCAGAGGACTGGGACAGCCATGGCAAAAGCTTCATTTTGTGCTCAGTGACCCATTTTTGTGTTGATTTTGATGTTTGTTTTGGATTACTGTCCTGATGGAAGATCCAACCACGGCCCATTATAAGATTTCTAACAGAGGCAGTCAGCTTTAGATTTTTTATCTGTTGAAATTTGAGAGAATCCATGATGCCATGCATCTGAACAAGATGTCCAGGACCTCCGGCAGAAAAACAGGCCAACAACATTAAAGATCCAGCAGTATATTTAACCGTGGGCATGGGGTACTTTTTATCCCTGTTTGTACTAAACCCATCTAGTGGGTTTGCTGCCAAAAAGCTCTTTTTTTAGTTTCATCTGACCATAGAAGCCAGTGTCATTTGAAGTTCCAGTCATGTCTGACAACTGAATATGCTGGATTTTGTTTTTGGATGAGCGAGGAGAATTTTTCTTGAAACCCTCCTCAACAATATGTGGTGATGTAAGGGCTGTTTGATATATATTTTTTTAGGCTTTCTGACTCCAAGACTCAACTAATCTCTGAAATTCTCCAGCTGTGTTCCTTGGAGAGTCTTTGGCCTCTCAAACTCTCCCCCTCACTGTGCATTAGGACGATATAGACACACGTCCTCTTCCAGGCAGATTTGTAACATCTTTAGTTGATTGGAACCTCTTAATTATTGCCCTGATGGTGGAAATGGGGATTTTCAATGCTTTAGCTTCTGGCTTACACACTGTAAAAAAAAAAAAAAAAAAAAAAGTTGAGCCAACTTAAAATTTTAAGGCAACCAGCTTCAGCAGATTTTTGAGTTTTCTCAACTTGTTGTTTTAAGTTTATACAACAAAAAGTTGAGAATCTCCTACAAAAATTAGTTGAGAGAACTCAAAAATCTGCTGAAGCTGGTTGCCTTAAAATTTTAAGTTGGCTCAACTTTTTTTTATTTATTTTTTTTACAGTGCAGCAACTTTCTATTTTGTGAAGCTCAACAATCTTGTTCTGCACATCAGAACTTTATTGTTTGGTTTTACTCCTTGTGATGGAATTTGGCCTTAGTTTTCTTTATATTTAAGATCCTTTGGAACAGGAAGCCATAGCTGGACAATTTCGTGCTCCTAGTCTCCCTGGTATGCTAAAAAAAAATGTAAATATGAATGGGAATATACTTCAGAGATATTTTACTCATAAGAATTTCCAGGGGTGCCAATAATTGTGGCCAACATGCATTGGAGAAAAACATTTATTTTATCATGAGGTTTTCTCCCCACTTTCAGTTGTTTTACTTCAATGATAAGTTTGAATTTTGTGAATTTTTTGAATGAAAGATCAAAAGGATAAACAATGCAGATTTATTTTCACAGCCACCTTTGCTCAGATTTACCAAGGGTGCCAATATTAGTGGAGGGCACTGTATACTAGGAAACGTCATTGTACAGTATGTGATTTGGGATGAGTCACATGTCTTCTCAAGCCATACGATAGCTTTGTGTGAGAAACAGACTCATATTGAACTCACATCAGGGGGCTGTTAACCACTGTGACTAAATCGAGTCAGAAAGTTCAATTTAATAACCAGAGCATCTATTTTTGAGGAAATTCTTTTGAGCTATTCATTCATAGTTCATTCATAGACTTTTTGGTTTGGTCAAAATTATATAGACTTTCTATAATTATATAGACTTTTATGTTTGTTTTTTACGAGCTCTTGTCACTATGAACTATGTATCTAAAAGACCTGCATAAAATGTTCTGTGCCACAAAATGAAAAGCAAGGAAAAGTAGTAATTCATTTTTGGTGTAAACTATTCCTTGAAATGAAAGGAATGAGAGAATATAATGTTCAGGGTGAGTAGATGAAAAGAGGGAGATGAAATAAGAGGAAGTGAGTGGTTGTGAAAGACAAGCTCAGTAGGATGGGGTGGGCTGAGGAAGTTGAAAATGACTAAACAAAAATGAAAAGAAAAGAGAAGCTGAGGAAAAAAGTCAATGTCTGCAATTTTGCTGCATTCTGTCCTCCTATGATGAGAATTTTCTGTAGTTTTTCCAAGAAAAAAGAAGTTGACAGCAGCACCAGCGGAGAGACAGATGGGCAATGATCACTGCGTTACTCAGCTACTGTCGTACATTTCTTCCGTCAGCAGTTTTTGATATAATTATGATTTCCCACTGCAGTAGAGCATGGGAAGAGATTGAATCAGAAAAAAGAAATGAGGGGAGAGTTTTTAATCATTTATCTGTAAAACTCTGCTTTGTTTGAAATAACAGAGTTTAGATCCTCAATAAGAATTTTGTTCAGAATGAAAGATTAACTTCATTATCTGTATTAAGCAATGATGGTGGAAGGAAAAATCTAGTCAGATTTCAACATGACTGTCATGTTTCTAAACATGGGCTGTGGTTTGAAACCATTTTCAAATCTGTTATCATGTAATAAAATATAAAAATCAAATGAATGACGAAATTTGGCAATTAATTAATTAGTCACATGATATTACTGTAATAATCATATTGAAGTAATATATGAGAAAGATGGCTGTAATTCAACCATAAGCACCAAATCTTTCAGTATTTTTGAACAAATCTGCTGAATGATTGGGTTGAGTGAATGTTTCAATGACTCACTCACTAAGACTTGTTTTGCTTTTGAATGAATAATGCTTGGTATTTACTTGGTGGCATCAAATGGAAAGAGTGGCTTCCTGTATTTTGCTCTATTTTGCTACTCTGCCCTTAATGCTTGTAACATGGTCTTTAGAAAGAAAGAAAAAATGTTTAGATCAAAGACGACACTAAACAGGAAGCTGTTACCACCAGATATTCAGCAGATGTACACAAGTGCTGTCTAAAGACTCGTGGGTAAACTGTGCTTCTTTATATAGAATGGCACTCTTTTTCCGGCTTACTGTTGTAGTTCTCAACGATTATAAATGAACCCACAGTGATACACCCATATGCTGGTGTGGTTTCAGGGCCCCTGTCTCTCTGACGGAGAACATGATGCATGACTGTATCTGTATAAACTGCTGCTTTAGCTGCACAGTTAGTGGTGCCCAGAGCTATAGAAAAAAAACATCTTCACTGAAGAGGATGACTTAAGCTCTGGACTGTTTTTCCAAAGGTGTGTAATTTCCACTAGCTGTACCAAATGAAACTCTGAAATAGGGCTGGGCGATATGGCCTAAAAAAAAAATCCCTGATTTTTTCACAAAAAATCCGATTTACGATTTAAATCGATTTTTTCCCCCCTACTTAAAATCAGTCTGCAGATGACAAAGAAATTGTTCAAAACAAGTTCTAACTTTATTTTGTTTTGATTTTCCCTCTGGGATTGGATCTGGATTCCCCCCTTGGGGTTAAAGTGCAATCAGAAACAACAAGCCAAAAAGACAGTGAAAAATGTAACATATAAAATGACGTAACATAAGACATAAAATTATGTGATGCCCTTTGGCCTAAATCCGTATTCAGAAAGGCACTGAAAACAAATAACGATTGCTAACGGTTGCCTGTTACATTACCAGTGTTTCCCACAGACTTGGACTCTATTTGTGGCGGCGTATATGCAAATTCATTCTCTGCCAGCAGGAGGCGCTTTTAGAGCTCGGAGAGATAGCGGTTTCCCCGGTAACGCTGTACACAAATTAGCACTCTGCTCACAAATACTGCTTTATCAGACATTATATGCAAGATGAAATGAAAATGACATCCAAAATTTTCTGAAGACAGTGGGGTTCCTTCAGAAATGCAGTGATATAAAGACACCGCACACATGTTTCGATTTTGAAACAAGGGCAGTGCTTATTTATTCAACCAAGTCAAAGCTTTTGAAAAAAAAAAATATATATCTATTTGTGGCGTCGTTTTGATATTGTGGCAGGCCACCACAAATAAATCAATGTATAGGAAACACTGCATTACAGTACAGCAAAATTTTTTCACTTACCACTATAAACAGAGTAAGGAGAGATGACTGAGGACGATGACAAATGATTTGCAGATCCTGAGCACCCACGACAAACATGCTACAATTCTGTACAATGTGTGGTAATACTGCCGCTCTCTGTAGTATAAACAGAGTAAGATCGTCAGCGAATCTCAAAGTGAAACTAAAAAGCCATCGTGCATTCAAAAGCGGTTTCAATGCCAGGCATAATAGCGGCTCCCTGATGCCTGCAATTTTATACAGTATGATTACCTAATGATAAAACTGCGAAAGAAAGTATTGAAATATATATTTATCTCCCATCTCGTATTTATTCCCTTTAAGGAGTTCCGTAGTACATGTCATTATTTTTTTTTATTTATTTTTTTTTTTTTTAGAAAAACCGATTTTCATTCAAACAAATCGACATTAACTACACATTCGAGTTAATCGATAAAATCGATTTATCGCCCAGCCCTACTCTGAAATAATGATTGTCTCCCATACACTCCATCTGTCTGACATTGTTTGGCGTGTTAGAGTAGCATGGCCCGGTTAGCGCCTGCTGGTCATAACTGCACCATCTGGATCCACAAAGCTTCTTTCTTCATTGATAGCCATTCAAATATAGCTGTGTATTCTGATGAAACAATTTATTTATTTACTTATTTAATTGTATATTTGAGGACTCTTAAAAAAACTTAAGTAAAAATACTTAGGCTAAATAAAATACTTATTAGCTTAAAAACATTTTAAAACATTTTATGATTATTTTGATTAATTGTTATTATTATATTATCATTTCTTGAAAATGATGTACATTTCCTTCAAGTCCACATGAATCCAACAATTCTAACTTAGCACATGTGATTTAAACTACAATTTTACAAGATCTTTAATCTTGTTTATTATTAATCTGTGCTTCTGAAGTGACAGGCATTAAATCCATGTCTGCTACAGATTTAAAGGATTAGTGCACTTCAAGAATACATTTTTTTTTTTATTCTCACCCCCCATAATTTACTCACCCCCATGTCATCAAAGATGTTCGTGTCTTTATTTCTTCAGTTGAAAAGAAATGAAGGTTTTTGAGGAAAACATTCCAGGATTTTTCTCCATATAGAAAATCCATCTCTCCATTTCATTGCAGATTCAAAGGGCTCTACACGATCCCAGATGAGGAATAAGGGTCTTATCTAGCAAAACGATTGCTCATTTTCTAAAAAAAACAATCACAAATGCTTGTCTTGCACTAGCTCGACCTCACGCATTATGTAATCACGTTGGAAAGGTCACACGTGATGTAAGCGGAAGTACCAACCCAGTGTTTACAAAGTGAACGTGCAAAGAAAGTCAAACGCCCTTTATTAAAAAACGGTAAAACAACGATGTCGGACGTTTTTGGAAGTTGGAGGAGAAAATGAGATGGAGTTTTTCATCCTACTCTACCTTTTTGAACCGAAGTACACAGATGAAGAACTAACCGCGCGTGACATTTCCAACATGACTACGTAATGTGTGAAATCATGGATGCGCATCACACAGCTAATGCAAGACAAGCATTTGTGGTTAAAAAGTATATACATTTTTTTTTTTTTAGAAAATGACCGATTGTTTGGCTAGATAAGACCCTTATTCCTCGGCTGGGATCATGTAGAGCCCTTTGAAGCTGCATTGAAACTCCAATTTGGACCTTCAACCCACTGATCCCCATTGAAGCCCACTATATGGAGAAAAATCCTGGAATGTTTCCCTCAAAAACCTTTCTTTTCGACTGAAGAAAGAAAGACACGAATGTCTTGAATGACATGGGGGTGAGTAAATTATCAGGAAATTTTAATTCTAGAAGTGAACTAATCCTTTAAGTTTTCATGCCAACTTTTGAAAACTTGTATTCCATCTGTTGTTGCCCAGTGAAACAATTTGCAGCAATTGGAATTTTGAATATAATCCAGGTTAGGAAACGATATAGACCTTCTTGTGGTGACTAACTGATAGATATGTGTGCATGACCAGTATCTGAACCCAAGTCTCCTGACAGCCAGTGTTAATTCATTCGTAAATCTTACAGTAATTGTCACTTGCTCTATTACTCTCAGTGTGGATGACTTACAGCATCTCTTACAGAGAAAAGCAAAAATACAATTTAGAATACTCTATACATTAAGCTTTTTGACTTTGTTTTCCCAGGTCTTCACCACATACTCGAACGAGGACTACGACAGGCGTAATGACGAGGTTGACCCCATGGCGGCTTCGGCCGAGTATGAACTGGAGAAGAGGGTGGAGAGACTGGACCTTTTCCCCGTCGAGCTGGAGAAAGGTACTGGAGTTTTCCTGACTAAACCATGTGTGTTTTTAGAGCCTGTGTGGTATGTTGTCTTAAGGGTCCTTAACTTCCTGTTTCTAAACAAACTGACTGAAGCAGCTTGTTTTGCTCGGTAAAGTAAGCAGCTTTTGCTGATTAGAAAATCGGAGGGGTCAGGCCCTCTCTCCTAAAGCAGTCTGGCAGTTACCATTGCTACCGTATGTGAAATATCACAGCGTAGACACAGAGGAATTGTGTTCACCTGTGTAGTTTTTATATTGCAATGGTAATATTTAAAGTTGCAACAAATCTGGACTAAAAAAAAGTGATTAAGAATAATATAATTTCAAGAGGATTATTTGGAGTCAAATGTATTTAGAATTGCTAAATAATTATAATCTTAAAATCTGCTCAGATCATTTACAGTCACAGGATTAGTTTTGCTAATTCCAGCTCATTATCCAATATTTACTTATTGCCGTTTAAAAGCCTTAAAGCTCTTTGAAGTGCGCATTTACAGTTTTAAGATGTTATTTATTTATTTTTTTTAATGTTTATTAATATTTTAAATTAGCTTTTATTTTTATTTTTGGTTTTAATTTTAAATTTTAGTTTTAGTAATTTTATTATGTGCTGTTTTTAAATTTTGGTTTAGTTTTTTATATTTTCATATAGCGTTAATTTATTTGTATTTTAGTTTTAGAAGTTGTAGTACTTTAGCTTAAACTTGTTTATTTCAGTTAACTGTCAAGCCAACATTTCTAATTTGCTTTAAGTTTTTTTTAACTTTAAGGTTTTTCATCTAATATTTATATTTAATTTTATTTCAGCTTCATTTTAATTTTCATTTAATTTATGTAATTATTTTAATTTAAAAATTGTTTTAGTGTTTTAATTAACATTAAAGGGATAGTTCACTTTGAAATTAAAATTTGATATCTATCAGCTTACCCCAAGGGCATCCAAGATGTAGGTGTCTTTTTTTCTTCA
>JAFVLL020010736.1:37921-97944 GCA_021397915.2 Tor tambroides
CTAAAATATATGAAAGTCTAATGTTTATCAGTACATTACAGAAAATAATGAACTTTATCACAATATGCTAATTTTTTGAAAAGGACCTGTATTACCACTAATCAACATCAGAGCACTGTGAACATATGTTTTTAAGAAATATTAACTTAAAATCTCAGAGTATTTATATGTAATATTTTATGTCAAAGGGGCTCTGCTGACAAAGCAAGTTTGGGAATCCCTGCATTAGAGTAACTATAGCTAATTATCAAATCAACTGGCATCTGTATACAAATAATGCTATATATGATGCTGACTTTATTTTATGGTCATTATGTGCCATTATTTTTAACACTAACTGGTTTTGAGGTCAGTTTTTGTTGATGAAGTCAGTTCCCCCTCAAGTTCATACAGGTATCCAAGTAGAGGTACCCTTATCAGTTGTTAATTTAAAATGCAACACATTTTTGTTAAAGGGGTCATGAACTGCCTTTGTTTTTTGTTTAGTACTGTCCTCTGAGGTCCACTTACAATTTTATCAAGATTTCTACATCAAAAAATCTCATAATTTAGAAGTAATAGGATATTTTTGCAAATCGGTGGGCAGGGCTAAACAGGCAGTGATGTGGAAGCAGGCGTTGATGATCTTCCGCAGGGGCGGAGCTTAGCCACACTATTACATCATAAAGTGGCACATTCCACAACTTGCTGTTTTGGCAGATTGGCTTCATTGTACATAAGCCATTTTTAGCGAGAAAGTTTTGAGTTCTGAAACTTATAGGATGTTTTTATTGTAATGATCTCTTATATCAAAAGATCAAGGGACTTTTGGTTTCTCAGTTCATGACTCCATGTTCTACATGAATAGCATGCTTTTGTTATCTTTGTACTAGCGGTGTTATCTAATGCAATAGCATTCATAGAGTAAAGTGTTTAAAGTGTGCAAATTTGAGTTGTTTTGTAGGGGAACAGAAGGAAAATACGACTCAGAGTTAACTTTCTGAAACCACATCTGCCGTTGTTTACATGCTAATATTGTTGCACATTTGCTTGCATGAATATTCATTGTTCATTGTGCCATCTGTACTCTCATCGATGGTTTAGCATTCACATCTAGTTTATAGAGCGGCCTTATTAAGTGCTTTGTGAGTCCAGACAGGCGTGGGCAGACTCTCTTATCCTCTCAAACACAGGAAGAGCTGCAGCAGTTTCAGGGGAGGGAGGTGGTTCACGCAGGACTGTTGGTGGAAGTTGACGTTCAGAGCTGATCTGAGGCCTGGTTTGCAATTCATTTCAGAAGTGAGAAGTTCTGGGTTTAGATGTGACGATCAGATCCTAAAACAGTATAGAAAATGAAAGTTTTACTTAACCTGAGGTAGACTGGAGGAAAAGCAGTACAGAGGAAGAGGACAAATTAGACATAGTTCCTCTTTAGGAGATAGTATAGATTGCAGTTATTTTACCATGAAGAAAGCATACCAGAAAAGGATCCACCATATAGCATAACATTACACTTACGTGTTGCTGTTTAACAGCTGGAATAAACTGATTTATTTGGACCCTGTCTGATTGTCTCAGCTGGCATATGTGTGCTCTAGCAGCTCACAACCTCAACAGATTGCATCCATTCCTGCTTCTAAAAATAGTGGTGTTCTTCACTTTCACATAATCTAGAAAGTCCTACTCTCTGCACTACAGGTGGTGATGGAGCTTTCTCTGGATTAAGATCGCACTGATTCCAGGTAATAACACAGGGAATGATAGTGCCATGAGCTGTCGCTGCGTTGCCAAATAAGGCCCGTTTTCGAGCTGCAACAGGAAACTGACGAGAAAAGGAAATTCTGCCTTAAAGGGGCAGTGCAGGTGTTTTAATGAGAAGCTGAAACCTATTTATGCATCTGCTTTGTTGCTTCCTGCACAGAGGGATGTTGAGTGGCTTTTGTTAGAGCCAAACTATGCCTCAAATGAAAACTAATCTAGCATACCATCATAGCTTAACAGCCCACTTTTGTTCTCCAGTGACACGAATAATGCATCCTTCATTCAGATTTTACAGTATCTGAAAAATGCCCTCAAGGGCTGCTGGGTAATCAATAGGGCTGGGCGATATGCAAAATATCTGCAATATATTGTTAGCTGTATAATTTGGACATCATTGAATCATCTCTTAAATGCTTTAAAATGATTTGGTAACTCTTTTTAGGTGTGTATTACTGTATTTTGTGCATATTAATAAAACTATTAAATATGAGTTATTTAGTGAAAAGCAGTGTGGAAAATAACTTTTAAACATTTTGAATCTAATTTAGCAACAGTTGCTGTTTAGCTGAAACAGCCGAACTAAATTGACCTTTTAAGCCATTTCAGTCAGTGATATTTTAGTTTTATTTATATGCAAGTATTTATTTAATTATATATTAGTAAAATCTAGAATTAGCTTTTATTTTCGTATTTTCAGTTTTCTTTTTGATGTTAGTTTAATTTCTAGGTATGGGAGTTTTTAATTTTTAATATTCTTTTCCTCAAAAAATACTACTTGGTTTTTAATTGATCTTTATTTCAGTTTTTGTTCTAATTAAAATTTTTTAGTGCTTTAATTTAAACTTACTGTCAAAGCACCATTTCTAATTCTAATTCATTTCTAATCATCTGATATTTAAATTGTGTTGTTTTATTTCAGCCGCATTTCAAAAATATGGTTCACAAATGTGTTTTTAATGGTTTCGATTTTAGTTGGAAAACTGAAAAATATTGCAATTTTTATTTCTGATTGTTTCTGTGCAATCAGATGTCATACATGAGTTGTTTATGTCATTTGTCTGTTTAATCCTTTAGCAAAAACTCTGGTTTTGAGGTTACCAAACAAGCCTGTTATTTTGCAGAACTACAACCTCCAGCCTTTCAATTAGAATGTTGATGTATTACGATCCAACCGTGTACATTGATTGAAAAAGAGAGACGTTATTGGGCTAGTTGAATAATATACTGAAAAGCATGGGTTGGACTGTTTCAATCCTATAGAGGGCCTTTGGCTGGCTTTTGGTGAGGTTATTGATTGATGTATGGCCTCATTTTGTTAAACAGTTCTCCCTGCCCATCCCCTCCGTCAGTGGCTTGCTAGACTAGAGTACTGCACACAGTCAGACTCACTGTGGGAAATGGAGTAAAATATATGCAGTAATAGAGGAAAGAACCTATGAAATATGCTAATTGCCAGGTGATTAAGAACCTTCTCACATCAGCTCAACCATCTTCTGGGTGTTTTTCTTGATTAAGAAGCGTATTTCTGTAACGTTTTTCTCTGGCATTTTAAATAGGCATTGATTCCTGAGGAAAAAACAGGGGTTTAAGTGTTAGCTAAACAGGTCAGCTATTTTGAGACTGATTATTTTACATTTTCATATGAAGATGGGATCAAAAAGGAGGGAGGATGTATGAAATCTGATATGAACCACTGTTTCAAAGCAACTCATTTATATCAGTGTTGTCGTTGGATCATAATATTCCAAAAATAATTGCTTTTGAATTTCAGATTTGGATGGCAGATTATGATATTGATGTGTCTAAATGCCTCCAGGCCAAACTCAGACTTTATATTTAGGCTACAAGCTTTCTGGTGTAAAAAGACTAACAGAGTTAAACTGCTGTGTCTTATATATGTTTGTTTAACAGCAGTCTGGCAAATATGACTTGATGGCCAATAATAAAGTCTGACTTTAATTAAAGAGCTAAAGGTTAGCCAATGTCCAGATGTGCACTTCATTGGATGCAACAAAAACAACTTTGTCATGGAGGTTTTATATTTTCAGCATGTTGGTAGATTCAAGCCAATTTCTAATACTTTTGTAAAGGCGTTAAGATGAACAGAGCAATGAACAGTGGCGTCAAATCAAGGAAAAGCTGTCATTTCCTCCATTGATTTTCTCTCTAGTCGGATTGATTATTTCTGGTGATTCTCAGTGGCCTGTAATCATTGTTTTTGCTCCTGGGGAGAGACAGGGTAGATAAAAGGAAGTCAGAGGTGCTTCTGTCTTGTCAGATGTCTTTTAAAATTATCTCTTGCTCCGAGCCATTATTCAGCTGCCCCTTACATGTAACGAGCCATTTAGTGATGTTTATCTTTTTATGACACAGTTCTACATTCTGCATCAGCTTTGCCATCTTAAAAAGCTCTCCCATTTAGACTTGTGGGAATGTCTTGGTATGAGAGGTGCATTAGTATCTGGAGAAATTGCTTTATTGCATGACAAATAATGGAATGGTTGTATTTCCAAAGCGGTATCAGGTTGCATAATAGTTATAATGATGGATTGTGTAAAATGTTTTGAATGACTAATTATATAAATGTCTTCTCAGTCTAAGCCTTTATACTTTACAGTGACATCAAGTGTTATTGTTTTCTTATTGTTACAACCTACTCTACAGCTTACCTTTATTTATTTAGCTGCTTAGCTGATAGCTTTTATCCAAAGTGACTTACAAATGAGGTGCATCACATGTTGTTTATCATAAGAGCAATATTTGCAGTGCACGATTCTAAGTATTAGTTTGAATCTAGATTTGCACACAAGCTAGAGCAGAAGTGAAATGCAGAAAAGAGAAAATGCGAACAAGATTTGTTTGTTTGGGTTTGTTTACTAAGAGAGAGAACAATAATAATTTAAATATTTATTTATATTATTATATTATTTCTTTTCGTTAAGTTATATGTTAAGTGATTACCAATATGCAGAAACAATTTTAAATGGTTTTTCTGCTTTCTGTAGAAAGAAAAAAATGTGAAAATGCGTGTTTGTTTACAGAAAGAGAAGTAAATTTATTTATTTAAATAAAAGTATATTTATTGATTGATTGATAGATATGTTAACATCATTTTAAATAGGTTTTTCTGCTATAGGTAAGATGAGGTAAATGAATAATCATTAGACAATTACAAGAAATAAATAATATACAATGTAAATATTTTATTTATAGTAATGAAAGCCATGAAATCCATTTTATTTTTTCCCAAATTACTTTTTTTTTTTTTTTTTTCTCAAATCCTTTTTTTCTGTTTTATTTTTTCTGAATTCTGTTTTTTTTTTTTTCATTTAAATTTTTCTAGACTCTTTTTTTAATGGTTAAATTAAAAAGTATTGATCAAAAAGCATACCTAATTGAAATCATGAAACATACAAAATTTAACAGCAATTTAATACATTTTTAAGGCCCTATGAAACAAATTTTTTTCTCTCAAATTCAGTTTCTCAAATTTATTTTTAGCAATATATAAATAAATAAATAAAATGTTTCTAAAAAATAATGTTTTTATGATATTTTTTAGTAGTTGTATCATTACAATAAATAGGTACTATAAATGGCAATAAATAGGTTCTTTTCATTTCTGTTAAAGTGAAATAACTGAGCATAAACATAGGAGCCAAAACACAGGAGAAAAATGCTAATTTCAGAAGAAAATTTCAAATTTCATCTGAACTCTTCATATTTCTTTGAACTTTGAACTTTCATTTTGATGGGTTGCTGTGAAGGCCTTTATGGTGTTATGTTTCTCAAACAAAATGGTAAACTGTTAATGAAATGACTCTCAGAGCAGTTCTAGAGGTTATATTCATGTGTTCAAGTACTCATGTGTTGAAGCAGCAGAGGCTGGAAAAACTGTGAGCATCACACACACTTCAGTATCTGTGCGTTAACCGAAACCGTGCGTCTGCGCCATTCATTCACACAGGGACACGAAAAACATGCAGGATTTTTTTGTAGCTTAATATTCACAGACTGTAGTCCATATCACGTTTTGATTTAAGTGTAATGACCTTTTGATTTATTCACCCAAAATTTGGCAAATTCCGTGACATTCCGCGCTATACAGTAAATTCAATTTTTGTGACCAGATTCCAGAATTTCGACGGCATTTTCCACATCACGGAAATAACTAATAATGTGATGCCTTATTATTTATTTCATGCAGTATTTTATGCAGTATCATCTTTGTTTTAGACTAAAACTGTTAGGCTAAAAATGCTATAAAACGTTGAGTAATGCCCAGTGAATATTGAACGTAAATGACTAGTCTAATTAGTCATTTAGCAATGTTTTAACCCAATTGTTAGTACGCTTATTATACAGACAAGTGTTTTTTTATTTTTTTATTTTTTTTATTTGGTAAACACATTGGTGCTGTGGAACCTTTTACCTTTGAGTTTTCAGTTCAGATCTTTGACCACTAAGTCACACCTCTGCAGTGGAAATTAAAAATGTGAAAATTTGGCACTTAGGAAAGCTTAATCAATGAAAATAATCGCTCAGTAGTGCTTATCCAATCATTCGTGTTTGTGTTTGAGTGCTTTAGTCTATGAAGCTCGTGGTTTGACACATATTTCAGCTGTGGTTTTCTCACAATTATCCCAGATGTTTTCTGCCTGGAATGTGTCCCTCTCTGAGCTCTCTTTGTTACGGAGCAGCAAAACAAGTGCGTGAAACGTTGACCAGTATCTGTTTTTAGCCGTTAAGGACGTTAACTAGATAGAAGCAGCATTCTTTTGATGTTGTTTTGACTGAGGCGTGTGGGATGGAGTAAATTTGTTCTTGTTTATGAGTCAAAGTCTTTGTCTTTCTTGCTCTTTAATGCACCTTTAGCCACTTTCTAGTTCCTGTGTAAGAAATGCCAGCCAAGGCAGCGAGCGGCCTTTTCCCCTCTGTGTGGGAGAGCAGAACGTCAGTCCTTGGATAACTCACAGGGAGTCTGTTGTAGAAAGGTTGCCAGGGTCACACTGGAATACCCAGCGCACTCGTTTATTTCTTTCGTTCTTTCTTTTCGCTGCCGTTTCTCTATAGCAGTCTTCTTCGAGCGCTGGCCGTCTGGAGAGAGAGAAACGGGGCACACTGAAGCCTCTGTTCTCCACTTCTTCATCTCACATCATCTCACTCAGCCTTTTTAACATTCTCTCTATTAGGCTCTTGGACATGTGCCGTCCAAACAGGTCTATAATACCTGGAGAAACCCATTCATATCAGTGTCAGTTGTTTGGGTGGTACACATGCAGTTTGAAATTGGGGAAAAATCTAGTTGTGATTTTTCTGCTAAAAAAATAGTTGACGATTTAAAATGTTCAAAGTTTGTCGTGCTTCTTTGCATGGCTGCACAATTTGGTCCCTATATTTCTTAATTTTATTTCTTAACATATCACGATTTCTGAGCAATTTCGATTAATTGTGCAACCCTAATCAGAAATCTGCAGTCTTTACTTTACAGAACTTGTTGAGATGTAAAAAGCAGCAGGGCTTAATGGGGCCATGCTAACCAGCCTAACTTTGCCCTTTTAAAGTGGTCATAAAAGAGCTCGATGTACTAGAAAAACATACTGGAACTCAACTTCCACCCCAGTCCAACCAGATCATTTAATGAAAATAGGCAGCAAAAGCAGCTTTGGCAGCGCAGAAACTGTGATGTATTGGTTAATAAGAAAATCCTTAATATTTATTTTAAACAAGATCCTTGGGCATTTCATTCTGATGCATCAAACTGTTCAGTGCAGACACAATGTAGTGCAGGTTACTGAAGAATAGAGGAGTTAAAAATTATATTAGACATTAAACTACGGTACACCCCATAAGCTGGAGCACAGCTGTCATCGTGGTCTGGAGTTTATCATAGTTTATTTTTTTTCATGTTATCATATTATTTTTGTACATATGACAGTTTGCACTGTCTATATTAGCCATATTTTATGGAGTATTGGCCATGTTTAATGGACAAACCAAACAATACAGTTTTTTTTAAAATGCAAAGATGATTTTGCTACTCCAGGTAGATTGTATATTAAGATTATATCACTTAAAGAAATATACATCAATAATTTGTAAAATATACAGGTAGCAATATGCCATTCTTTGACGTGTGTCATGGTACTCTTATGAACGTGCGTCAAAGACTGACAGGCAAGAGAAGAAATTGTTGAATAAAGTCGTTATTTTGTTTTCTTTGCACACAAAATGTATTCTCGTAGCTTCATAAGATTACGGTTGAACCACTCATGTCACATGGACTATTTTAACGATGTCCTTACTACCTTTCTGGGCCTTGAACGTGTCAGTTGCGTTGCTGTCTATGCAGGGTCAGAAAGCTCTCGGATTTCATTAAAAATACCTTAATTTAACTATCCCTTTAATAAGCAAAAATGTTTTGCAATTCAATATGAACACAATAGGTTCAGTAGGTTAGTTAAAGGCACTTAACACATATGGGACCGACCCCTTTAAAGGGATCACCCAAAATGAACCTTGTGTAATAATTTTCTCACCCTCCACGTGTTCCTAATTTGTATGTGTTTCTTTTTTTCTGTTGAACACAAAAGAAGATATTTTGAAGAATTTTGGTAACCAAACAGCTGACAGTAGCCATTTTACTTAGTTTTTTTCCCCCATACAATGGAAGCCAATGGCTGCCGTCAACAGACTGGTTACCACCATTCTTCAAAATATCATCTTTTGTACTGAATGGAAGAAAGAAACTTCCGTTTGGAAAACTTGAGGGTGAGTAAATGATGAAAGAATTTTCATTTTTGGGTGAACTATCCCTTTAAGAAACACTATATCTCGCCTGTTGACTTCATAGGTCTCTACCCTACTGTGCTCTTTCTTTACACTGCGATTAACTCTCCAAATTGGTGGTTGCAGGGCTGGGTTTGGCTTCCACATTATTTATGCATGATCTCGTATCTACTGGTCATGTTTCTCTAAATGTTTCAACAATACTGATCAGACTCTGGGCACCTCACTCTCTGCCACCTTGTTTGCTCTGATAATGGATCCTCGGATGGGTTTCCCTGAACACTGCAGCAAAGGAAGGGAGGCAGGCACAGAGCCAGAGCTGCTTTTCCATCTCTGTTTTCCTATTAAACCCATTTGTTGTGCTCACATCTTGACAGTACCACTGCAGATTCAGTCCCCAGCTTTGACTGCTGTCAGTAGTCAAAGGGAAGTTCACCAAATAAAAATAGTCATCATTTACTCACCCTCATGGTGTTCTAAACCCGTATGACTTTCTTCTGTGGAACACAAACAGTTGAACATCCTGGTTATAATTTATGTTATGGTGTTTATTGTCATTTTATAGTTCAAAGTCCCTGTCCTCTTTCATTATATAGAAAAGAGTGGCCACTGGTCAGAATAATTTATTCAGCAAGGAATGGTTGCATTAAATTGACCAAAAATGACAATAAAGATGTATGTAATGTTGTTTAAAGATGTAATTTCAGTTTCAAATAAATGCTGTTCTTTTGAACCTTCTAGTAGTATCATATATTAAGCAGCACAACTATTTTAAACATTGATAATAATAATAATAATAATGCTAATAATGCATGTTTCATGAGCACCAAATCAGCATATTAGTATAAGGATCATGTGACACTGAAGACTGGAGTAATGATGCTGAAAATTCAGCTTTGCCATCACAGGAATAAATTAGATTTAAAATATATTAAAATAGAAAACTCTCATTTAAAATTGTAATACCACTTTGCTAGTTTACTGTATTCAAATAAATGCAGCCTTGGTGAGCATTAGAGACGTTCAGATAAATTAAAATGTGTATATATATCTCTGCCCCCAAACTTTTTAATCGTAGCATTATTAGGTTTGGAACGACATGAGGGCTGGTAAATTATGGCAAAGGTTTAATTTTAGGATGAACTATCCCCTTAAATCTGGATGTTCTGTAATGTTCCCCAAAACAGACCGGCTAGAGTTACTGATGCACAAGCCATTAAAACATGCCATCGAGTTAATCACAAAGGCTTTAGTCATTCGGTCCCAAGAGACTGCATTCCAGCGCTCTGAATAGCAAGTCCTGATGTCGAGAGACTGTAATACAACTACTCACATTTGTGTGTTTGTGCTGGAAAATGCTGGAACAGCTGGTCAGTCCATAGATCAATATTAAGGTAGTATTAGTGGAAGCAGGACCAGCCTTGTGGCCTGGACGGGAAGCCCTGAAGGTATGCATGTGTGACCATGTTTGTTTTTCCTTCATCTGGTAAGCCTGTTCATTTTCCTCAAACGACACTTGTAACACTCACTGACACTAGCTACATTTCCATCCAAAGTTGCAAAATTGGAATATCATTCCAATTGCATTATTCCCATTACGCTACAAGTACACCATGTTTATATGCATTTGAAAGCTTTTAAAGCAAACTAAAGGAAAAGTTTGACTTATAAGATATTTAGTCCATTTAACCAAACTTACTTTTAGATTTTCTTCCATGTCAATTCACCCATAATGCCTCAGTCACAAAGCAAACAGCAGCGAGTCAAGCAGAGGTCAGATGTCCTCAGGACTCACAGCCACTTGATGGGATTAAACCAACAGGTTGTTTCTTAAGGATTAGCAGCGTGTTTTGTGAGATTAGAGGAGTGCATATATAATCTGTAATCTATAAAAACCTTTGACTGCTTTTCATGTTTTCACTGATTATAATACAGCAGTTTGAGACAAACGTTTGAGGTCAGTAAGATTTTTTTTTTTTTTTTTTGACAGAAATGAATGCTTCTTTTTTAGCAAGGACACATTAAGATGTTTAAAGTGACAGTAAAGACATTTATAATGCTATAAGATTTCAGCTTCAAATAAAAGCTGTTCTTTTGAACTTTTTATTCATCAAATAATTAAAAAAATGTACAGTTTCTACAAAAAAATATTAAGCAGCACATCTGTTTTCAACATTGATAATAAATGTTTCTGGAGCATCAAATCAGTAGAATGATTTCTGAAGGATCATGTGACCCTGAAGACTGGAGTAATGATGCTGCCATCACAGAAATAAATTATATTTTAAAATGTATTCAGATAGAATTTTGAAATTTAAAATTTTAATAAAATGTCAAAAAATTAATTTATTAAAATAAAAAAATCTTATCATCCCCAAACATTTGAACAGTAGTGTTGTAGTGCTGCATACTGCATAATTTGACAGCTGTAGTTACGTTTTGCTTTGCTTAGTTTAAGTTAAGCTATTCTGCATAAGAGAAGTTTTGATGGAAGACGTAAGCAAGAATATACCTGGTCTCTGAAGCAGCCTCTTGTTAAGTTATTTATGTTTAAGATAGATAACTGGGTGCAAAAGCTCCACGTCCGTGAGTGTTTTGTGCTTGTTTACTATGAATAGAATGTGTGTGTCTTTGCTTCTCTTAACCTGACTGCGCTGCAGAGCTCTTAGCTCGTGAGTGAGTGGTTTCCTTCAAACACATCCATGAAAAAGCCTATACTATCAGCCTCTTTCACACATGCAAACTTTTAAATTGCTGTTTAATTGCTGGGAAAAAAATTTAACAGGTAAAGATACAGCATGTTTTCCACAAAAGCTTTCCATGCCATACACAAAGAATTTTCTATTAGTCTTAAAGTTTTTAACGTTACAACATGTAAAGACTTTCTACACAAGATGCAACAAAGCAACCATTGCAAATCATTTTTCCATTGTATGAATACGTCATAATTAATACAAGGCATCAGTTTACTGTCTGAGATTTGTCGCTTGCTTCTCGCAGTCGCTGCTTCCAGTGTAGTCAGAATCACTGTTTATAATAACTTTTATTGTCTTTAGTCATGTTGCATCCCATTCCCATCATCCACGCATGGCATAGACACAGTTTAAAACTGTGGATTCTTTCACACAATATAGGACTATTAGTCAGACATACTGCCCAAGCCAATTTCATTTCAACAGGTCCTGTTCACACATGACCTCTAAATGGAAAAATGTAATTAAATTTGCTGCAGAGGTGCCTACTGTCACATTTTCCCTCAAATAAATGTGTGTGACCTCTCAACTCTGTCATAGATGAGGAAGGGTGAGAGCCGTAGACTTGCTCTGGGGCTATTTGACTGGATGGATAAATGGATGTTTGTATTTTAATGATGATTAGATGTTTTTGGTTTTGTTTTGTTTGTTTTTTGGTGGATACTTGCTTGACATTTATGCTGTAGAGGATAAACACTGTGATTCATTTAAATAATGGAGGGGGAAAAACATTAAATAATTTTTCGGCGTTTTGGGCAAACCAAGCCTGGGAACTGGAAAATGACACTTGGGCAGACATGCAGACCATTATTGGTTGATTGATTGGATTCCCTTTAATGCCACTCAGGATCAGTAGCCATGCCACAATTTAACTCCATTCATTTTAGGTCCTGAAGAGCTATGTTTTTCACTTGGTTAAATAAAGGTTACTGCTTCTACTAGGAATTAAATGGAAAATTAAGCTTCTGTCATTATTTCCTCATCTTAAATTTGTTCGATATTTGGGTAAGCTGTTATTTTAAAGGAGGAACAAGAGTTTAAGTTTACGCAAAGTTGAACTCTGTAAGGGCGTTAAATGCTAAAAGTTGTAGTGTTAGTGGGTTTTTTGCCGCTGTCAGCAGGCAGTGCCAATTTTAAAGTACTATGTAGTGTCTTACCCTGCTTGGTGAAGCTGTGATCATAATCAACACCTTCCTGTTGTCAAAGTTGACTTCCTTGCTTGTCACGTTTATTTTTTTTATTTTTTTTGTAAAAATGAGTGAAAAGTCGTTTACTGTATCTCAGTTTTATCACAGACCCATTTACATGCAGCCTGTAATTTTCAAATGCATCTGAAGATTCTGATTTACAGTGTTCAAGGTGCAGCTAAACTCTTAATGAAGGTTTTTTTATTTTAATTTGGAGAAGGATTGTGGTTTGAAAAAAATTGGTTCCGATGAAGGGAGTGAATTTAAATTGTCTAAATGGCAGAATATTATTCATCTCAAGCCCTTTGATTGAGGAAGCTGTTTTGGGGTTAAAAAAAAAGGATGTGTGCCGCCTGATTATACTCTTAGTGACTTTTAAACTGGATTAGGATCAACTTCCCCTGTTCACATCAGAGCCACAACTGTTTCAAAAGTGAAACCGCCACCCAATGATTCACGTTTATTAAAGGAAGCACAGGAAGTCAGACTATGGATTAGTTGTTGGCACAGATTTGAGTTATGTTTGGAATAGCGTGCTACTGTATTTGTGCAGCATATTATGTGTACTCTACATTTCTGTATACCAATATTATTATTGTTATTATTACCTACTACACTGAAAAAGTGACTTTAAACGGTTTTTCACTTTTTGCTATTAAATTTCACAAATAATTGCAAAGAAATTGCGAATAACACACTGAATTAAACTTAAAACTTAGAGTTAGTAGAAAGACTGAAAAAATATTTTCTTTTATTATTATTATTATTATATTATTTATTATTGGAACACGATTTACAGCTTCAATTTTTTTTTTTACAGTCAATGTGCAATATGCAAAAGAATGGTTTATTTTAGTGTTATTTTTATACTCTTGTACTATGTATCATTATTTTGAATTAGCTTTTTTATATATTTATATTTTCAGTGAAATTTTTAGTTTAAATGTTTCTTTTAGTTTTAATATTTAGGTTTAATTTGTTTATTTCAGGTTTAGTTTTAGTTTTATTTTTTAGTGTAATTTTAGTGCTTCGGTACTTTTTCATGCTTTTTCTTAAGGCATGATTTGATCAGACAGCCAACATTTCTACATACTTATAATAATAATAATAATAATAATAATACAAATAATAATATCAACAACAACAACAATAATAATAATAACACAAATAATAATATCAACAACAATAATAATAATAGTAATAACAATAAATATCATTATTGTTGTTAAAAAATTCCTGAGATGATACCTGCTAAATTAACCCGTGTAGCATACTTCTATTTGAAGATTTTGCATACTGTTTACTGTTTCAAAGGCTGTTTATTAAAAACTGTAAGCATTTAGCATGACTTGCTTTGCAGTAAGCTGTATGTGCTAGTATTCAAATTCCAGTTATTATTCATCATCCTTTGTTTTCATGCTCAGGAGCATCAGTACTGAATGTCATTAGTGCTATTCTAACATTAGACGATGAGGACTCAAATATTCAAACCTCAGCACATGTCTGTTTCATAAGTCTGCATATTTCATAGATGTTCAGGACATGTCTGCATAAATCAGACATTCAGCAAAGGAATAAATACTAATGAACCGTCTACAAGAGAAGGACATCATTGGCTTTGTTATATGCAGATGAGTTAATCTGCATTAGATGAATATTAAGTTGGAAGGGGAACGAAGCAGTCGTTCAGTGCTGTTCTGACCAGCCTGCAGTCTCTCTCTCTCTCCTTGACCTGTCTGTGGGGGATACTGTAGACCACCCTGCAGCTGAATCACGTGTGATTTTTCAGGGCTGTAATTATTAGGCAAACACAGATTGCTAAGAATATTTGTCACAACCTTTCAGGACGCCCGGGGGTTTCTCATGTGTGTCACCTTGTGTTAGCGTTTGTGAGTGTGTTTGTGTCTGAGGAGTGTGTATTGGTCTGCATGTAAAGACAATCTCTATGGCAACCGGGCGAGGAGTGTCAAAACAGTGCCTAGAGAGGATGGTTTTCACCGTGGCTCGGAGAGAAAGGCGTTAGCGCAGTTGCTTGCTCACAGAAGAGCAAGAAATAAACTAGTGGAAGTGCATACAAACACACTTGTGTTTCTGTTTATTGTTGCACTTTAGTTTTTCTGCATTTGTTGCATTGGGGTTGAATTGAAGGGGTCTGGTCTAGTAAAACCCAGGTTTAGGGTTTGGATGAGGAGTGATCCTATCTGCCACCATTGTCACTTAAAATTAGACTGTCCCTTTAAAAACTGTGAAGTTGCAAATAAAACAGAATATTGAAGTACATTTTACACGAAAATACCATTAAATTTAATGTGTTACTTGCTATTTCTTAGTAATTATTTGTGAAATTTAGCAGTTTCTAAGAGAAAATTGTTTCACCTCCAGTTTTTTTCTTTTCGGTTCCTTTTTCGTAAACTGGGTCTGTTTCAAATGACTAGAAACACACTCATTGAAGATACAGTCAATGCACCCTTTTTAGTGAAAGCAGACTGTACAGTTGGCAGCTCATTGGTAGAAATGGGAAGATTGATCCTGAAATATCGATACTTCCAAAACTGATGTTATATTTAGACTATTGACCCTCACATGATGACACTTACACTAATGTTTTATTTGTAATTTATCATGAAAATCATAAAAGCAAGTTGGATACTGTTTATGGGACAAGTCATCATTATTAAATGTAAAATTGCATTAAATATAACATTAAATCTGTTTTTATGGCAAAAATAGTAGGCTATATTTGTTTAAATTGCATATATACATATTTATATATGTTTATATGTTTTGTTTTAAATTATCCTTCATTTTAAATCGTAGATGATAAACATTTAAATTGTAAAATTATGATAAATTATATTTTAGAATTATAAAATTACACAATTAACAATATTAAGCCTCATTTGTGTATGCATTATTTGCCATCATTAAAAACATTGCATTTTTATTACATTATTTGGTATCAACCCTTGAACAATCCAAATTGGTCAACCACTACCTCTGTCTTATAATCTCCTCCTTTCTTTTACTCAAAATCATCACACATCTGTACTGATGATGTCCCTCAAATGTGTGTGTGTGTGTGTTTGACTTCTCACATTCCAGGACCCTCCACATCTTCCTGTATGCAGCCTTAGGTTTGTGGCATGCAGAGAAGCGAGGGTTTGTTTGTGTGTGTGTGTTGGTGTGTGAGGGAGGGGAGCGGGGTGCTGTAATGCTAACACACTGCACTGTCCCCCTGCATACCAGTGAGAGTTTAGAGTGTGTGAGCCAAAAACACACAGTCAGACCAGCTGTGTTCCACATGCACACACTGCAAATGCATGTCCGGTTTAGAGCTCATATCAGCAGCATTATCTGTCACCTTGTGTAATTTATTGTTTTTTAGTGTCACATGCTTGTTCTGTTAGTATGGCAGAGCTTTGAAGTATGGTGCTTCAAGCAGGCGGAATTTCTTGTCATTTATGTCTTTGATAATGAGAATAATGACAGGAAGTGAGCCACAAGACTCGAATGGTGGTAATATGAACCTTAGTCAGGCTCGACACCATTTGACACAAATGAAAATGAGTCTGTGAAAGATAGATGTACCATCAAGTTTCAGTAGGTCTAAGGCCACAGCCAATTTAAAACATGCTTTAAAAAATGTTTTCCTTTTTTGAAAGACATATTTGAATTGTCTTGTATTCAGAAAATTATTTGGATTTTTTTTAGTAGTATTTATTTTTATTTGTGTATTTATTTGGGGGGAGTTTTAGACTCCCTAGAACCCTGGAGGTTCCTGGCCCCTATTTTTAGTAGAGATTCATTCTTGCGATTCATTTCAGTTCATCACTTCCCAAACCTTCCCAAATCCTTTCGCTGTGTTCAGTATGTGACCGCATCCTTGTTTTCATTTGCATCAAATTAAATGTGGCATGAACTCTGACTGAGGTCTACAAAGACTATGAATTCTCTTCTGCTCTGTGGAAGGAGTTTGCAGAGGTTGCATGTGTGTTTCAGAAACACATCTGGCCTGTGAATTTCTGTCGTCCTGTCCAACATTCCATCTGAGAGAGAGGTACAGAAAGGGAGACAGAAAGATGGAACAGACTCCTAGCCAATGACAGAAGACCCACAGATGCCACTTGGCATTGCACTGTTTGAATTGGCCTCTAAGACGTGAATGACCAAATCTCCCAGATCCCAGAATTCAAATTTAAGGCATTTTATCTTATTCGTATTTAGTCAGAAATTACATATACAGTGATGCAGGAATCATGATTTCATTATGATATACGTTTGCGTTGCACAGCCGTCAAGAGGACGGCGGGAATAAAGAGAGAGCAGGGGGAGGGAGAGAATGAGAAAAGGGGGGAAAGAATGGCACAACAATGTCATAATCACAATCGCCAAGCCGGGCCGTTGCCATGGAGACAGAGACATGTGAGCAGGCCGATGGCATTCACAGTGAGGGTGCTCCGACCTGCTGTTCACTTCAAGCACTGAGAGAGAGGGAGTATTTTTAGATAAGAGATGCAGTGATCTGCGGAAGGGAGGAGTGACCCAGAGAAGAGACGGAGGTGTGAGAGAGAAATAAAATGGTGATGTGGTACATTAAATCTAGCTGTGCTGGAAAATCCTGATGGTAGCTGATTTTACCTGGTTTCTAGGTGGTCTAGATGGCTGGGTTTCAAGCTGGAGCTGGTGACCTTGGACCAGCAAAAAAAAAACATCTGTCATTTTTCAGAAATCACCTTGACCACCTAGGCAGATTTGGGCCAGCTTTTCCAGCAGATGAAGATAATATCAAACGTAATTCATGTTATGAAATCTCAGAATTGTATTTGGTGTTTTAAGAAATTAAATAGATGATACTTTATTCGTCTAGTATTCATTTCCTTGTCGTTCCAAAAATGGCAATAGAAGCACCATAAACAGTCAGTATGACTCATGCGCTATATTCCATAGCTGCGTCTCAAATGACGCACTGCTCTATGCACTTATACGCTATGTACATATGCACTATGTACTCAACCATGTGGTGTATGAATTATATAAGGTTGTTTTTGTCATTCATAAATGGAGTCTGATTGCCCCTTAAAGCTGCAACTGTTGTATGCATGAAGTGTCCAACATTACACACTTAGTTTTTTTGGTTATTTAAGTGCATCATCCGGGTGTTAAAAGTGCACTTTTTCTGTTTGGTATTTTTAGTGTTAACACACTGCTTGCACTATTTAAGCTACACTGTAAAAAATAACCGTGATTTTAACGGTAAAAAACTGTGAAAATGCTACAGTAAAAACCTGTTAAATGGTTAACGGTAAGTTCCTGTAAAATTTACATGGAAAACCGTAAACCGACATTCCCAGAATTCCCTGCGTTGCATTTCAAATTTTGTTTTGAATTTGATGTTTTTGTTTGAAATAACTGTTTCTTCTTAGTTTTTTTCTTATCAGTTATGTTTATTAGGGTTGTGTTACATCTAATGTTGTTAAATTAATGTTTATAGCATATTTCAGTTTAATGAGTCTCACCATGATGGTGTTTAATGCTTGTGTGAATGACACTGTGCACCTTCTATATACTTTATTATTTAAAATCTGCTTGTGATAGGCTTTGGTCCATCATGTGACTTCCTCATCACCACCTGCATTTGGTGGTAATCAGTGTATTTCAAAGGAACAAAACAGATTTCAGTACTTTAATAGGTTGGTATATTAACATTGTGTCAGTTAAAGAAATTATGGTATTTAACTGTAAATTTAAGTTAAAACCGTAAAACCTAAAATGTTGTTACCGTATTTTTTACGGTAGAATTCCGGCAACCACAGCTGCCGTTTTTATACCGTAAATTTTACAGGGGTTTTTTTTTTACAGTGTAGGAAACATCATAGAACAGTGATTTGGCTTTGTGTGAGAAACAGACTCAAACTGAACTCATATCAGTGGGCTGTTAAACCACTGTGGCTAAATCATTGAGTCAGAAAGTTCAGTTTAATAACCAGATCAGATTTTTTTGAGGAAGTTCTTTCGAGTTAGTCATTTATAGTTCATTCATAGACTTGGATATGGTCAAAATTATATAGACTTTCTATAATTATATAGGCCTAGACTTTTATGGTGTTTTTTATTCTTTTTTAAAAGCTGCTGTCACTATGAACTGTCTGTTTATCGAAAAGACCTACATAAAATGTTCTGTTCCACAAAAGAAAGGGAAGTGATAATTGAAAAGATTTTCATTTTTGGGGTAAACTATTCCCTGAAATGAAAGGAATGAGAGAATATAATGTACAGGGTGAGTAGATGAAAACAGGGAGATGAAATAAGAGGAAGTGAGTGGTTGTGAAAGACAGGCTCAGTAGGATGGGGTGGGCTGAGGAAGCTGAATATGACTAAACAAAAATGAAAAGAAAAGAGAAGCTGAGGAAAAAAGTCAGTGTCTGCAATTTTGCTGCATTAGGTCCTCCAATTTTCTGTAGTTTTTCCAAGAAAAAAAGAAGTTGACAGCAGCACCAGCGGAGAGACATATGGGCAGTGATCACTGTCGTACATTTCTTCCATCAGCAGTTTTTGATATAATTAAGATTTCCCACTGCAGTAGAGCATGGGAAGAGATTGAATCAGAAAAAGAAACGAGGGGAGGGTTTTTTTTAATCATTTATCTGTAAAACTCTGCCTTGTTTGAAGTAACAGAGTTTGTCATCAGTCAGAATTTTGTTCGGAATGAATGATTAACTTTATCTGTATTAAGCAACTTTGGTGGAAGGAAAAATCTAGTCAGATTTTACCAGGACTGTAATGTGTAGTAAGTATATTTCTAAACTTTGGCTGTGGTCTGGAACTATTTCCAAATCTATTATCATGTAATAAAATATATATAAGACAGATATAAGGGGTCTCTTATATATAAGATTAGATATAATAGATATAAGCACTATAATATAAGCACAGAATCTTTCAATATTTTTGAACAAATCTGCTGAATGATTGGGTTGAGTGAATGTTTCAATGATTCACTCCCAAATGAGTCTACGTTTTTGAACAAATCTGTTGAATGCATAATTCAAGCAACTCATTCGCTTGTCACTTGTCAGCACTCACTTGGTAGCGTCAAATGGAAAAAGTGGCTTCCTGTATTTTGCTACTCTGCCCTCAGTGCTTATAACATGGGCTTTAGAAAGAAAGAAAAAATATTTAGATCAAAGAAGACCCTAAACAGGAAGCTGTTACCACCAGATATTCAACAGATGTACACAAGTGCTGTCTAAAGACTCGGGGGTAAACTGTGCTTCTTTATATAGAATGGCACTCTTTTTCCGGCTTACTGTTGTAGTTCTCAACTATTATAAATGAGCCCACAGTGATACACCCATATGCTGGTGCGGTTTCAGGGCCCCGGTCTCTCTGACGGAGAACATGATGCATGACTGTATCTGTATAAACTGCTGCTTTAGCTGCACGGTTAGTGGTGCCCAGAGCTATAGGGAAAAAAAAATATCTTCACTGAAGAAGATGACTTAAGCTCTGGACTGTTTTCCCAAAGGTGTGTAATTTCCACTAGCTGTACCAAATGAAACTCTGAAATAATGATGTCTCCCATACACTCCGTCTGTCTGACATTGTTTGGCGTGTGAGAGTAGAATGGGCCGGTTAGCGCCTGCTGGTGGATGTCATAACTGCACCATCTGGACCCAGAAAGCTTCTTTCTCCATTGATAGCCATTCAAATAGCTGTGTATTCTGATACAACAATGGTTTTTGCGACTCATTTATTTACTTGGTTCGTTTTATTTTTAAGGACTGTAATTAAATGAGACTGCACATGCACATTTTTGACCCTGGCACACCATCGTGACTTCATATTCAGATAATATCAGATAATTTGACCTTTTTATTAAACCTAATTCAGGTTTGAAATGTCACATAAAGTGACTCCCCAAAAACGTAACAATATTTTTGAATAATTAACTTAATACTTAAAATACTTTTTACTTTAAAATATTTTAAAATGTTTTGTGATTATTTTGATTAACTGTTTTTGTTATTTCTTATTTCTAATTGTATTATCATAAATATATCAACATTTCTTGAAAATGGTGTACATTTTTTCAAGTCCATGTGAAACCAACATTTCTAAGAACTTGGCACATGTGTTTTAAACTACAATTTTACAAGATCTTCAGTCTTGTTTCTTATTAATCTGTGCTTCTGATGTTCATGTCCGTCTTTCTTTCTTCAGTCAAAAAGAAATTAAGATTTTTGAGGAAAACATGAATTGCAGGATTTTTCTCCATCTAGTGGACTTAAGTGGGAGCCAACTGGTTGAAGGTCCAAATTGCAGTTTCAAAGGATTCTACAGGATCCCATCCGAGGAATGAGGGTTTTATCTAGCCAAATGATCAGCCATTTCCTAAAAAATTCAAATGTATATACTTTTTAACCACAAATGCTTGTCTTGCACTAGCTCGACCTCACGCATTATTTAATCACGTTGGAAAGGTCATGCGTGACGTAGGCGGAAGTACCGACCCAGTGACTGACTTTTTTAGCGTGATTACATTATGCGTGAAGTCGCGGACGCACATCGTAGAGCTAGTGCAAGACGAGCATTTGTGGTTAAGTATATAAAGGTTTTTTTTTTTTTTATTTTTTTTTTTAGAAAATGACCGATCGTTGCACTAGATAAGACCCTTATTCCTCAGCTGGGATCGTGTAGAACCCTTTGAAGCTGCACTGAAACTGCAGTTTGGAACTTCCATCTGTTGTTGCTCAGTGAAACAATATGCAGCTTGAATATAATCCAGGTTAGGAAACGATATAGACCCTGTCATGGTGACTAACTGTATCTGAACCCAAGTCTCCTGACAGCCAGTGTTAATTAATTCATAATTCTTACAGTAATTGTTACTCTCAGTGTGGATGACTTACTGCGTCTCTTGCAGAGCAAAGCAAAAATACAACTTAAAATACTCTATACATTAAACTTCGACTTTGTTTTCCCAGGTCTTCACCACATACTCGAACGAGGACTACGACAGGCGTAATGATGAGGTTGACCCCATGGCGGCTTCGGCCGAGTATGAACTGGAGAAGAGGGTGGAGAGACTGGACCTTTTCCCCGTCGAGCTGGAGAAAGGTACTCGAGCCGCCGATGGTGTTTTCCTGACTAAACCGTGTGTGTTTTTAGAGCCTGTGTGGTATGTTGTCTTAAGGGTCCTTAACTTCCTGTTTCTAAACAAACCGACTGAAGCAGCTTGTTTTGCTCTGTAAAGTAAGCAGCTTTTGCTGATTAGAAAATCGGAGGGGTCAGGCCCTCTCTCCTAAAGCAGTCTGGCGGTTACCATAGCTACCGTATGTGAAATATCACAGCGTAGACACGGAGGAGTTGTGTTCAGCTGTGTAGTTTTTATATTGCAATGGTAATATTTTAAGTTACAAGCAATCTGGACTAAAAAAAAAAAGTCATTAGGAATAATATCATTTCAAGAGGATTATTTAGAGTCAAATGTATTTATAATTTCTAACTAATTATAATCTTAAAATCTGCTCAAATGATTTACAGTCACAGGATTAGTCACACTAATTCCAGCTCATTATCCCAATATTTAGTTATTGCCATCTAAAAGCCTTAAAGCTCTTTGAAGTTTGCATTTACAATTTCAAGCTGTTATTATTATTTATATATTTTTTTTTGTATTTATTATTTAATTTTTCAAATTTCAAAGTTTCAAAAATAAATTTTGGTTTTAATTTCAAAGGTTAGTTTTAGTAATTTTATTAGGTGCTTTTAAAAAAAATTGTTTAGTTTTTTCTATATGTTTTTCCATATAGCTTTAATTTATTTGTATTTTAGTTTTAGCAGTTGTAGTACTTTAGCTTAAACTTATTTATTTCAGTGAAGGCAACATTTCTAATTTGCTTTAAGTTTGTTTTTGTTTTTACTCTAAATTTTTCATCTAATATTTATATTTAATTTCAGCTTCATTTTAATTTAATTTAATTTTTATTTTATTTTATTTTATTATTCATTCACTATTTTTTATACATGTCATTATTTATGCATGTATAACTCAAAAAGAGACATTTTGACAAATGTTTACGCTGCTCTTTTCTATGTAATGAAATTATAGTGAGCAGGGGCTGTCAAGGTCCAGAGAACACCATAAAGCACCACTAAAAGTAGTTGATGTAACTCATCCGCTATATTCAACATCTTCTGAAGCTTTGCAATGACTTTGCATGAAGAACATACTGAAATTTAAATGTTATTTACTGAAAAATGCCATGGCTCTGAAATCCTGCTTAGAGCTGTGCTTCATGTTTGTTTTCTTTATTTTATTAAAGCACAACGTTTTGTTAATATTGTGAGTGCACACAAATAAAAGTAGACCCTTTACAGTTCCGAATGATGTATTACTCTTACCTTTATGAGCAAAAATGACAGCGTATCCACTGAAAAATTGCAAGTGATCGCACTGGCGTCTCCATGTCCTGCAAAGCGCACTTTAGCTTCCACTCTCTGCACATACTATTGGATACAGCGCACATTTATCTAGTTTTAACGTTTAAACATTGTTATATGCTGTTATATATCTATAGATCTTATTTTAGGCAAGTCGTGATGATTTGAGAAGGTTAAACTGATCAAACATAGACTATGATCAGCTCACTGTTTGCCGCTGGCCACTTGGTAGTTACTTTAAAAAACAAAAACTTATAACGAACAAAAAATTCCTAAATTAACTTATTGAAAAAAAACAAAGTGAAATATAATCACTTTGCCATTACATACAAAGCTGAACTATTTTAACAGCTGAAACAGTAGTATAAGCTGTTTTGGGAGAAGGGGGGGGGGCTTGGGCCGGTGATTCTGATAAGCTGTCGGACACGGGCCGAGCTAGGGCCTGATCGTCTCAGGCCAGGGCCAGGCTAGGGCCTAAATTTGGGCTCCAATCCTGCTTGTACTTCTGCATACTAATGCTTAATGTTGTGTTTGTTTACGAGAAGTGTTAACTAATCATGTGAACTGTTAGTAACACCATGATTCCTTTCAAGCAGATAAAGACGGATTGGGAATCAGCATCATCGGGATGGGTGCCGGCGCAGACATGGGCCTGGAAAAACTGGGAATCTTCGTCAAGACAGTGACGGAAGGAGGAGCCGCCCACCGAGACGGAAGGTCAGTTAGAGAATTACAAGTGTTGAGTGGGATTTATATGGATTTGAGTGAAAATGAGAGTGAAGAGAAACTGGGATTCCTATACCTTCTGTCAGTCTGTTCTACCAGACTTTCATCAGTCTGCAAAATGGATTAAATAGCAAAGTCACAGAGGAATCACCAGACATGCAGTGGAAACTGTGAGGCTGATGCTTTTAAACTGATATGAGACCACATTTAAGCTTTTGTCAGGATAAATAACAGAACCACGGACACTATTCATGAAACAGAAGTGTATCTGGAGTTACACTTGACCGAGTATTAGTCAAAACATATGTGCATTGATAGAGGGATGGAGTTTATTGATCTATAATGAGTAGAATCTGACCTTGCAATGGCATTTGAGCTCTTCAGACCCTGGAGTGAGTCATGGAGGTCACAGAGAAGCCATTTCTGTCTGCCAAGCTCAAGAGGTTTAACAGCAATTCAGCCTAGAGAAGCCCACTTTTGCTTATGACATTCATTTAGATCGCAGGAGATTCAGCGAGTGTTAGGGATCTTAATAAAAACTCATAACGTTAGTTATTTCTCTCCGGTCTTGAGTCAGTAGGTTCATGGTGCATTGCAGTGGCTTCTTCCTCATTTTGGCATGACAGTTAGAAACAGTCCACCTGGAAGCCACAGGAGACTTAAAAATCTTACAAGCCAATGCTGAAATGAGCTGTCGCCACATGTGTGACAGAAGTGCTTAGATATTGAGTGGGACAGACTTCAGCGCTCAGAAATGACCTCATCCTCACTCTCTGGCACCTCATAGGTGCTCCTGCTGTCTATCAAACATACATCTGCCTTGGAAAACAGGATCTTTTGGATGGGGCTGGATAGTTTGACTTGTTTTATGAGTGAGAGGATCGATCGATCATTTTAACGGCTTAGAATACAAGAAGAGGTTTAATTAAGTGAGGCACTGATTCACTGCTGCTGTTGGTCAGTTTTCAGACCGAATAAATGATTCCTTTGGCATTGTTTGGTCAGTGATGAGATTGATCGGTATCTTGGACCAAGATGTAGCAGCCATTTTACAGATGCACTTTTCCTCCCTGAGCTGTTATCCTGGTTACTTGTTCTTTCGATAGGATCCAGGTGAATGACCTGATCGTGGAGGTGGATGGAACCAGCCTGGTGGGCGTGACCCAAAATTTCGCTGCATCGGTCCTCAGGAACACCAGCGGCACTGTCAAGTAAGGAAATGAAACATAGTTCATTTAAAATCTCACAGGTCTCAAGTGAAGATTTGATCAGGTCATTTTATATTTTATTATATTATTATATTATGTGTGTGTGTGTGAGATTGTTTGTTTTTTTTTTGTTTTTTTTAGTATTTTATTTACTCATTTAATCAAAAATACAGTCAAAACCGTATTTTTGAGAATTATTATTAAATGTAAAATAGCGGTTGTATATTTGAATGTATTTTAAAATTTAATTTTTTCCTGTTCTGGCAAAGCTACTCCAGTCTTCAGTGTCCATGATGCTTCACAAATCATTCTAATATGCTGATTTACTGCTCAAGATACATTTTTTTTTAATTATTATCAATGTTGAAAACAGTAATACTGTTAATACTTTTATTGAAACCTTTTTTTTTTCTAAAAAAAATTAAATGTTTTAACTGTCACATTTGTTCAACATACTGTGTCCTTGCTGATTAAAAGTATTGCTTCGTTTTTAAAAAAAATAACATTTTTACTGATCCCAAACTGATGAGTCAATTACATATAAGACAAGACAATTATAAAATATTCACTCCAAAAAAAATCAGTCCATTGCCACATTTCGAAATGTCTGTATCCAAACCATTTAAAAAAATTAATAATAAAAAAAACTTTATGTCATTAGACATTGATCAAACTTAGTGTAAATGAGTCCACTGTTCCACTGCTTCTTTTTAAACTTTGTACATGTTTTTTTGTTGTTGTTTTTTTAAACAAAAATTAAAATTAAAACCTTAAATTCAGGTACAGGTTTAATTTCCCTCTATTTAATCCAGCATTACCTTCTGTCGTCTCAATTGGCTTCAGATACTCACTGACTCACTCTCATCTCTAATATTGCCCTGACAGTGCTGTGCATCGAACAGATTGCTGCTTTCTGTTACTTGGATTTAACAAAGATCTTAGACCTGTGTGGTTGTATCTACAGTCACGATGAGGGATTGGGTAGTTATGGCATTTCAAACAAGCTCATGCATCTGCGTCCTGTTTTCTCTTAAGCTGTTCTGGCTAGGCGTGGATGGTACTTGATTGTAGTGCAGGGAAATGGAAAATGTGATTAATAGACGAGGCTTAAGTCCAGTGGGAGAGAACATGTTTAATAATAACTTTTATTTTTATGGAATACCTCAGCACAGAGGCGACTGACAATCAGTTGCTTTTAAATAGGATGCAGTTGAAGGCATACGGCAGGATAGTAATAAAGTTTTTGATCCTTTTAGGCTTTATAATGCAAGTCTTTTGCTTCCTGTAAATCATCACAGTAGAGAACTCACTTAAGGAATGACAGCTGGTTCACTAGGTCATATCTGATTGGCTGGTGTTTGTGTTGCAGGTTTGTGATTGGCCGGGAGAAGCCGGGGGAACAGAGTGAAGTGGCCCAGCTGATCCAGCAGACACTGGAGCAGGAGAGATGGCAGAGAGAAATGATGGAGCAGCGCTACAACCCCTACATGGAAGAGGACGAAGAGGTAAAGCTGCGTCAGATACACCATCGAAACTTTAACAGACTACTTTTTCAGTTTGTGACCAATGCAGATTCAGTATAAGTAACATGGGATTTAATTAATGGAACACTCCACTTTTTTGAAAATAGGCTCATTTTACTAGTTACCTAGCTGGGGACTACTTTCAGGCGCTGCGTAATATCATTGCGCCTGCTGCACCCATGGTACGGCAGCAAAGTTCCTTGATTATTACGCCGGAATGAGAGTATAGTTCCTAGCCATATCGGCCTAGAAAATCGCAACTTTTCATTTTCCGGCAGTCTTAGTACACGATGTAACTACAGAAGTGTCAAGTTTTAAATAGGAAAAATATCGAAACTCTTCGGTCATTTTTGAGCGAGATGCTAATGGTCTAATCCGATTCAATGAGCTATATGCTAAGCTACGCTAAAAGTGCTACCGCCAGACCCGGAGATTGGCTGAATGGATTCAAAAACTGTAAAACTCAACTGTTTAACTCTAGGGGAGTTGAAAAATGAGCCTATTTTCAAAAAAAGTGGAGTGTTCCTTTAAATAAATATATGCACTGCGTGTTTCAGAGTGAAGCGCAGCACTGTGTTCATGTACACATGAGCAGCTCATGAGCTGCTGGTGTTTGCAGTTCGCAGTAAATGCTGCTCCACACAAACTCATCTCTGCATCGGCTCTGAGTTTGGGTGGCTGTAACATGTATTTAGAAACGAACCACGTGCCAGCCATTAAAAATTAAAAAATGAAGACAGCCATAAATATTGTGAATTAGTATCCAAATTAAAATAACTCTCTTATATTTTAAAATGTAATTTATTGTGATGAATTTTCAGCAGCCATTTCTCCAGTCTTCAGTGTCACATGATCCTTCAGAAATCATTACTTGAAAAATTACTTGCAATGAGAAGCGTTTGTCACCAAATAGAAGCGTTAATGATTTCCTGCAGTTTTCCATCAAAATAAAAGTTTAAATATGCCATAAATATTCGTATTGTAATTTTGTAATTTATAATAAAATTATAAATTAAATACTTATTTTACAGTGGAATATTACAATATTAATATTTCTTATTTTGTCTTTTAGTAATTTGTGTATTTTTATTGAATTATTATTATTATTATTATTATTATTATTATTATTTTACAGCCATATTCATAACAAAACTACAGAAATGTGTAGGACTACAAACAAGCAAAGCAAGCCCGTTTTTTATCGTATTTCAAATCACAAAATTTGAATCCGAAAAATCACAATTCATTTTTTCCCCAAAATCATGCAGCCCAATTTTTTTTTCAGCTATGTTTCCCAAACACTCCACCACATGAATATTTTAACCTATTCATTGCAAATATTTCATTATATTATAATAAATATTTTGCCAGTGACTTTGAAATAGACCTTTCCCTGTCTGTTGACCCAAGCTTTTCTTACGCACACCCAGACAGACACTGTACACTGATGAAAGTGTCATCAATGTCATTGATTCACTAGGTGTTTTACAGGTGACCAGACTTGTCAATAGATTTCTTGAGAATAGCTGTATTTAGCTTTTGAGGCTTGCATATTTATAAGGCTTAAATATAAATAAAAATAATTGTGTTTTTTTTTGGTCATTATTGTGTTAAATATATATTTTGTATTTTGTAGACTATTTAGAACATCTAGAAAGTCTATTATTTTGCCTCCAGTTGAGTGGCACTGGATTGCATATGTTACATACTCCTTTTTTGCACCACTGACCTCAGATTCCTAAGTTAGACTGGAAATCTTAGTCAGTGTGTGTGTGTGTCATACTTTTACATAACATTTGCTGACGGCACAGAGAAGATGAGAGCTGGGTCAGCGGCTTTCTTACAGACACAAGATCACTGTAGGGCCGTCTTCATCACAGCCTCATCGGCTGCTGTCCGTTTCTCCACTTTGGGATGTATTGGGAGGAGTTCGATTTAAAAGACTCAGTTTGTTTTTGTCTTGAACAACTTTTGATTCATATTCATTCAGTACAAATTCACAAAGAAATCATGTGGGTGGAAAGGACAAACATTCCATGTTAAGAAATACTTAACGCACAAATATTGCACACAGACTGAACCGATGGATTGAGAGACGAGGTGAAGAGTCAAGTGACTAATTTCAGATAACGTTTTCTTCAGAGACCATAATCATATACATTTAGTTCTCTGCAACAGCATGTTTTTCCATCTATAAAATATTATTTTCACTTATGTGACAGATTTATGGGGGGGTGACGCTTGACCTTGTTCTTGGCAATGCATTAAAACACCTGAGGTATTCACTGTTTAAAATGTTCAAAGCTTATAAATCAAGTTATATTAAAAGAAATGTGTTTTTTTTACCATTTAATTGCATTAATCTAGCTGTACCCCTTAATGATGGGTTATTAAAGTGATTCTGGTTGCATGCAGTGGAAGACAGGATGTCAACATTTCTTCACCGAGACTCTTTCAGAATCATAAAATCACCATAATTAGCTCTGTTTTAAAGCACTGCATTGCTTTAACACGTTCATGCTGTCTCATAATTGTCCTCCACACCTGCCCACATTGCCATGGCGTGAGGGGAATTGATTAATAATTCAGATGTTGAAGATTCACAGTTCTCGCAGTCGGTATTCTTAGAGATCTTGGGCGTGAAAGTAAGGGCAGGATTCCAGGGCAGTGCGTCTCGCGGCTAGATTTGCCAGCTCAGTGCCCTCTCAGCGCGTTCTCCTCCGCAACACTGAGCTCACGTCAGTCTGATGTTGTCTTAACGTTTGAGAGGTGCAGAAACAGACAGTTTGTCTGCTGCTTCACCCACATGGCGGAGTTCAAACCGATGCATGGACTCGGGCACTGGGCAGACAGAATGACAAATTGGACTCACTGACATGGAAAAATACATTTGTAAACACAGAGGCTGCTTTCCTCCTTCGATATATATAAGGAAATTAATACTTTTATTTACTAGTGACAGATTAAATTGGTCAAAAGTGACAGTTAAGACATTTATAATGTTAAAAGATGTCTGTTTCAAATACATGTTGTCCTTTTGAACTTTATATTTACCAAGGAATCCTGAAAAAATACATGTAAGACATGTTTCTTTTAACAATCAGCGTATTAGAATGATTTCTGAAGGATCATGTGATTGAAGACTGGAGTGATGATGCTGAAAATTCAGCTTTTCCAACACAGGAATAAATTATATTTTAAAATGTAATAATATTTCACAATCTTACTGTCTTGATTACATTTTTTCATCACATACACTAAATTGGTGAGCATAAGACACCAATTTCAAAACATTTAAAAAATATTAAATAAGTAAAATAAATGGTCATAGCAATAATTAGATATAATAAGTTAATATTTATATTCATATATTTTTTTATTTTGTATTATATTTATAATTATTTAATCATATAATAGTTTATTAACAATGCGGTATTATGTAATTAATACGAATCAGACATTTTATAAATGTTTTCATTAATTTCTTTAACTGTATAAAATAAAGTACAGAATAATATATGAATAACAATTATTTAATCTGGAAGTTAAAAATCTATAACCAAAGTATTTTGTGCCTCAGTCTGAGAAAACTGAGGTTTTTCCTTTTGTATTTTTACTATTTCACAATGTATTTTTTCTAAGAATTTTCTATTCAATTTGTGTGTCATTTGCTCTATCAGTGACAAGAAACAATTACAGTAAAGGACATTTTATAGAGCATAGATGTACGACACTTAAGATACTGTAATGATTTGATTTTCACTCTTTTCTTGTAAATAATAGTTATTACTACATCCTACAAAATAGAGCGATTCCAAAGGTCATTATTAACAAGAAATTGTTTCTCTGAGTTCACCAGCGATCCTTTCATGACGTATCTCATTAACTGTGGCTGTTTGCCTGATAAGAGTTTACACTGCGTTCACTCATCCAGACAGGAAGTCATTGTGCGGGAGTTTGTCCCAACTTGCAGGGGAAGTCCATTGTTAAAAGGATGTTTGTGATAGTGGTGTATTTGCAGTGGCTCTCAGGGAGTGTTGGGTGTATGACGGCCTTTTGAGGTCAGAGTAATTGCAGTTTTAGGATGTGGAGAACATGTTGGATGCTTTATTTCAGATGTGTTGGGACATGCTTTCATGGGGGTGTTGCTCAGAAATTCCTAGGAGACTTTGTGTGTTTGTTTATGGTCCAAGATATTCTCAACAGCTCTCAAATCATTTCAAATGTGGCACATCAGTGTATCACATGGTTGCAATTCTTTCAGTTAGCTTTTATCTGCCTTTACTTCATCTTCCTGCAGCTGCAGAGTCAATTCAAAATGGTGGTTGGCCAGTCACAGGGTTTTTTTTTTTTTTTTACAATGTCCTGGCATGTGTTTTTCCCTTGATCTAATTGGTTTCTGCCTAGCTTAACTCTGACATCTAGTGGTTAATGTTACTAGCACAGTGATCAGAAACCAGTACATACCCAAAGTCAAAAAACCTTATCAAACATCTGATACAGAAACTTCTTTAGCTTCAAAATTCAAATACAAATCTCAAATGCACTGAAAAACAGGGTTTTTTTTCAATATCCGTCTCTTTCTTTCTCAATTTCTTGTCCATGTTCAGACGGGTGAATATGCCACCGATGAAGAAGAAGAGATGAGCCCCATGTTTCCTAATGCCATCGAGGTGTTCGACCTGGCAGAGAATGAAGACATGCTCTCTCCTGTGGAGATGGACCCAGAGAAACTTGCACACAAGTTTAAGGAGGTCAGTGGGACACACATGAAAACTTGTAAAGCTGACCACACACAAACACATTACCATAAAAAATATGCAAACCTGTTCATGCTGGCTTTACTTGCTTTGATTTGCCGCATGAAATTAACTGAGAATGCACTGATAATAAACCAATAGCTGATCATTTTATTTATATGTGACCCTGGACCACAAAACCAGTCTTAAGTATCAATTTTTCGAAATTGAGATTTATACATCATCTGAAAGCTGAATAAATCAGCTTTCCATTGATGTACGGTTTGTTAGGATCGGACAATATTTGGCCGAGATGCAACTATTTGAAAATCTGGAATCTGAGGGTGCAACAAAACTAAATATTGAGAAAATGGCCTTTAAAGCCATCCAAATTAAGTTCTTAGCAATGCATATTATTAATCAAAAATGAAGTTTTGATATATTTATGGTAAGAAATTTACTAAATATCTTCATGGAACATGATGAAACATTTGGCTATTGCCACAAATATACCCCAGCGACTTAAGACTGGTTTTGTGGTCCAGGGTCACATATTATGATTAATAGCTATGATAGTTTTAACTAGTATTTTTTTTTAACTTAGTTAGTTTTTAACTTTATTTTACTTTACACTAAAGCTCCAATATGAAAATGTTGGTCTATATCAATAATTCTTTATTTATTTATTTGTTTGTTTGTTTGATTATTGGAGTACATTTCACAAGAAAATACTATTTCCGTTTTTCGACTTTAGAATTGCTTGATTAATTGCTAGTAACGTGTTACTTTCTTTTTCTTTCTAATTGTTTGTGAAATTTACTAGCAGTTTCTGAGTGGAAATTGTTTCTACACCATTTTTTTAGTGTAGGTATTATAAATCTGCTGTTTTGTTTTGTTTGTTAATTTAAAAATAAAAAAATCATCCGCCCTATATCTCAAGTCTAGAATTATATGCTACATTGTAGAATTTTAATTAAATTCACATGCCAAAATGTTATGAACAGATAGATAGATCTCCGTTTAGTGTTTGAAAAAGAAACATACTACATATATATATATATATATATATATATATATATATATATATATATATATATATTAGTGCTAGTGCTGTGTCGATTCAAAAAAAAAATTAACTAATTAATCGCACACATTTTCTTAGATTAATGCGATTAATTCCACTAACATTAAAGTTTTTAAGTATACTTTTATATTGCAATAATTTGTGCATTCAATCTTCAAATGTACAATGTACAAACAACATAAAGACAGTATATTTTTAATATTTCTTTAATGGCATCTGTTTTATGATTGAAGGCCAGCATCCCTGATATCAGTACTACTGATATAAAATAGTTTTTTCCCCTGAATATTTAACCATTGACTGTAGCCAGTCAGCATTACAGTATAATTTAGATCTATAAATTTTTACATCTATTAGACTTAACTTCTAATATAAGTGAACTTAAAACAATCATCACATGAACCTATTATAATAAATTACACATTTAGCTACTTGTGCGCTTCCGCAGAAATATACAGAAAATGAATACTTACAAAAAACTAAAATCTAAATTAAATATAGATGAAACCATTAAAGCTATAAAAGTTATTGATTTCCTCTTTTTTTTTCTTTTGTTCTTGGATAAATAGACATCACAGCAGCTGGTTATTAGCTTATTTGCCTGCTATAGCTTTAAAAGCTGCTGCTGCTGAACGTGACGCGGATCTGACATGCGTCTTATTTTCTCACAACTGTCTTTACCTTTTCTGACCCACTTCAGGTCTTAAAGTCTCTACTAATGCGTGGACGAGTTGAATCTGGTGTTTTAGATGAGGGAGACAGTGCTGGGGTGCCTCAGGACAGTTTTTAAAACCATTTCAAAGGCATGTTCTTAAATGTGACGCATATATAACATATTGCATGCATGCACGCAATTTTAAGACAGCTTTAATCGCCTTTTGGTAACTTCATGCCTTAACTGACGGCATAACTAGGACATTGCATGCACGTAGTTTCTTTCGCTGTTTGAAATGATACAGGCTACAGCGCGCGCCAGCACCTTTGTGCGTGTATTTGAAGAGCGAGCGCTACGAGCACAGTGTCTTTTCCGCGCTCGTTTGACTGGCGCCTGTGCGGAGAGGCGAGAGATTAGAGCGCCTCAGCGAAACGTCTCCCGTTTGATGTGGTCATAAAGACGTTCTGCATCTAAATAAATGCAATCCTTTTCAAGAAAAAAGAGACCGAGGCAGCAGTTGCGATTGGGGTGGCCAACCCTAGCCCCGCCCCTGCGTTAATTGCATTAAATATTTTTAACACGTTAATCAGAAAAAATTAATCGCATGCGTTAACGCGCTAATTTTGACACCTTTTAATATATATATATATATATATATATATATATACATACATATTTATATATACATACTAGATACTATATTTGAAAAATACTATATAGTTTGAATTTGAAAAATAATAGGCCTGAAATGATCTGCTTCCAGTAATGGAAATAATAATGATAACGGTAACACTATACAATAAGTTGTCATTTATTAACATTATTTAATGTGTTAACTAACATGAACAAACAATGAACAATGCATTTATTACACTATATATTAATCTTTGTTAATGTTAGTTAAGGAAAATACAGTTGTTCATTGTTTATTCATGTTAGTTCACAGTGCATTAACTAATGTTAACAAACACAACTTGAGATTTTAATAATGCATTTGTAAATGCTGAAATTATCATTAACTAAGATTAATAAATGCTGTAGAAGTATTGTTCATTCTTAGTTCATGTTTACTAATGTTGTTAACTAATGAACCTTGTTGTAAAGTGTTACCATATTAATAATTGCTTATATAATTATGGTCCCTCAAATTAAGTCTTAAAAGTCCCAAAATAAATTATAATGTAATTTGAATTTCATTTGAATTGGTTTGTAGATATTTATCTTTATGTATGTACTCAATAATCAAGAAAAAAAGTACATCTCTGTACATCCATCTCTGTCTCCAGCTCCAGATAAAACATGCTGTGACCCAGGCTGAGATCCAGCAGCTCAAGAGGAAGGTATGACCTCTTGTGCATGTCATTTTGTTTGCTTGCTTTAAATTGAAGGTTTCAGAATAATAAACCTTTGTAAGAGATCTTTAAACAACCTTTATTTACCCTTGTGACGATCTCTCCATCTCTCTCTAGCTGGCTCACGCTGAGCAGGATAAGCTGCGCTGGCGGATGGAGAGGGCTCAGTTGGAGCAGACGGTGAGAGAGAATAAGGAGCGGATGGAGAAGTTGGAGGGCTATTGGATGGAGGCTCAGAGCTTGTGCCAGGCGGTGGACGAGCACCTGAAGGAGACGCAGACGCAGTATCAGGCGCTGGAGCGCAAGTACAGCAAAGCCAAACGCCTCATCAAAGAGTACCAGCAGAAGTGAGTGCAGGGGATTGGGGATATTAACGGGTCAGACTCAATATAATGACTTGGATCAGGATCACAAAACAAAATAAGTGTGTTCGTGGGGTCTGTGATTAAAGGAATTTGACAAAACTCCTGCATGTGACCTAGCGAAAGGGTTTAAACCATGTTGTGCATATATGTGTGTCTTAATGCAGAGAGATTGAGTATTTGAAGAAGGAGACAGCCCAGCGCAGAGCACAAGAGGAGTCAGAGACCAGCCACAAGGTGGAGACAGAAAATCTCCAGGAGAAGGTGCGTCTGAAAACCAGTATTTCCAGAAACAGTTTGCGTGTGATCCACAAGGGTGAAAGCAAATACTAGTATTATATTATGTTTAGTGGTTCTTGTTTTTAAATCTTTAAACAGACAGGCACCTACTTGCTGTACATATCAAGCCTTCTGTCTTTGCATAATCCATCGAGATCCCTCAGATCTTCAGATCAGAGGTTGTTGACTGTTCCTAGGGCAAGAATAAAACTGAGAATTGATCTGGCTTTTTCAGTAGTTGCACCAAAACTGTGGAACAGCCTCAAGTGTTCAAACACTTTCTGATTTTTAAATCGAAGTTGTAAACTGTGTTTTTGTTTTGGTTGTTTGAATGTTGTGGTAACACTTTAGTATAGGGACCAGTTCTCACTATTAACTAGTTGCTTATTAGCATGCCTATTGAACATATTGAACATATGAACATATTGGCTGTTTATTAGTACTTATAAAGCACATATTCTGCATGACCATATTCTACATACCTAATCCTACCCAATACCTAAACTTAACAACTACCTTACTAACCATTAATAAGCAGCAAATTAGGAGTTTATTGAGGCAAAAGTCGTAGTTAATGGTTTGTTAATGGCAAGAATTGGTCTTTAAAATAAAGTGTGACCAATGTTGTTATAATTTCTTGCACTGCACAGCACTTTGGTCAACTTTTAGTTGTTTAAATTGTGTGTGTCATGCGTGAGACACTGCAGAAGGTGTGGGATGTGAGCACAACAGTCAAAACATTTTCATCTAGCATATTTACAAACAAACTATTGTTCAAAATTTGCGGTCAGTTTATTTAATAGAGGGAAATCAGTTTAGCAGTGATGCATTCAATTAATGTAAATGATAATTTACATTTATTCATGTAGCAAATGCTTTTATCCGAAGTGATTTATAAATAAGGAATGCAAGTGATTTATCACAAGGAGATCAAATTTGACAGTAAATTTTAAAGAATCCTGAAAAAAAAAAAAAAATTTAAGCTGTGCAACTGTTTTTAACATTAATAATAACAAGAAATTTTTATATTTTTAAATAACAAGAAATGTCAAACGATTAATCGCATCCAAAATAAAAGTTTTTGTTTATATAATATATGCATGTGTGCTGTGTATATTTATTATGAATGTATAAATACACACACATGCATGTATATATTTCAGAAAAATAGGTTATTTTTATATATGAAATATATTTATTTATAAATTATATTAATATAAATATAGATGTAAATATTTTCAAAATATATACTGTATGTGTGTGTGTATTTATAGATACATAATAAATATACACAGAACACACGTATATTATGCAAACAAAACTTTTATTTTGGAATCGTTTGACAGCACTAATAAAAATGTTCATATTAAGTGCAACTGGCCTGAACTTCCATGTGTTTCCATCTCAGATTACTGACTTGGAGTCAAAGGTTGGCGCTCTGAAGAGCTTGGACCCGTCGTAAACCTTCCTCTGTGGAAATGACGGAGAGAACGACTTGGAACTCCGCCCACTCTACCCTCCGACCACATTTTCCCTCCATGACCTGAAGAGCCTTGATGAACTACAGGAAACATGCTGAGGGGATGTTACCGGGGACAAAGAGGGGACAAAACACACTGTACCAGACATCTGAGGGACGTCTAGCCATCAGGAGGCCCTTTTTATAGTCATTTAGTCATGTTCTCCATTTCTTTTTAAGCGCCCTTAAAGGTATTATGAGCCTCTCTGCTCTCGGCAGGAATGTAGAACCTCTTCGTTAACAAACGTTCACTCACATGCTTGCAGGAGAACAGCGAAACGGTTGCCGGACAAAGGCGGCACGGATGCCCACACGCACCCTTACAGGATTGGAGTGAGAGGCGGCCTGTATAGCAGTGACTGACGAGAGGACTGTTTGTATATATTCTGGCATATATTTAAATATTAAAACCGCTTAAGCAATGTCCTGGGGGGAGGAGAAGGGGTAAGGGCTTTACTTTTCACATCTAGGCAAATAATACAGTGAAAATGGTCCATTTTTGCATGGCAAAAGAGAGAGGGTTTTTTTAGGACAAAATTGGAAAACAGGGTGTGAAAAGTGTAATCTTGACATTTAGAGTTAGCATTCAGGGGCTTCTCATGTTTGCTTTCTGTGTAAAAGACGTGTTAATGGAAGTAGAATGAATAGGGGCTTATGAGTGATATTTCTTCACAGGAGGAACATCACGTTGTGCTTAAACTCCAGTGATTGTGGTTAGCTGGTGCCTCGATCAACCCTGCAATGTCGTCTGACTCTGTGACGTGACAGAGTAAGACTTCTGCATCAATCAGAAATATGGCCTTGTTTTATTGCTACCCAAAACCTTTCACCAGCCCTCTTTGTTGAAGCAGACTTGTAGTGTGTTTACTCCAGTGTATTGGTCTCCAGGGAGGGACCACAGTAAGTGCACTCAGATTGCACTACAGAGAGTCCAGGAGAATCCTAAAGTTTTCTGCTTAATTCCTCCTCTGTCCTGGTGGACGTGGATTGATTCAGTATTATCATTCCATACACTATGATGTGGAATCTCCTTTTAGTTGTTTTGTGGTGTTATAAGCCACTTTTGTCTTTATGTTGTCTTAAATGTGTTTTTGTTTTTTATTGTACTCCTGGGAAAACTGGAATTTTGACACAGGAATTTGGAAAAGGAGTTTGAGACTTTAATTATATGTCACCTTTTTCAACTCAAATCCACAGATGGTCTCAAGTTAGCATGTTAGAGATACTGAGCCTCATTCATAGGACACGAGCAGAATTTAGCTGTGAAATATTCGTAAAACCACTCTTGGGGGCCATTCACACAGAACCAATAAAAAACATGTCATCTTGCGTGTTTTTCCCTTTCCACAAAAAAAGGTTTCGAGACACGTCCACTAAAAAAAGACTTTTTTTTTTTTTTTTTTTTTTTTTAGTAGAACTTATTTTTAATTTGAGCACCGTGTTTTAAAACGCTGTTTCATGCGTGAGACGCTGCAAAAGCCACAAGACGTGAACGCAAAGGTCAAACGTATCCTAGCACGTGTTGTTTACATAGAAAAACAACGGAAAGGTAGAGCAGTGAAATGCAAAAAAAAATGCATTCTGGAAAAGTAGAGCAGTGAAATGCAAAAAAAGGCATTCTTTGTGACCCACTTCCACGTAAATGTAAGGGATGGTTCACTCAAAATGTGTTTTGCCTTCTACTGCGCTGGTTTTTTGTTATTTTTCTCGTAAATAACATGAGCTTTGCATTTTTAACACACTCTCAAGTGTCAACTACGGTGGCCGAGAGAGCTCAACGTGCTTCAAATAGAAAAAACACCTGCAAATTAAGAAAACAACTTCCTAAATTTTACAACGCGCACGCTGCAAATGCTCACAACACAACCAAAAAAAGAAACGCACTGCAAATAGAAAAAAACGCCTGCAAATTAAGAAAACAACTTCCTAAATTTTACAACGCGCGCGCTGCAAATGCTCACAACACAACCAAACAAAGAAATGCACTGCAAATAAAATTTATTTAGTTGTATTGTGAGCATTTGCAGTGTGTTTCTTTATTTGTTTGTGTTGTGAGCATTTGCACCACCTGCTGTCAAACTGATGAAGATGTTTTCTTGATTTGCTAGTGCTTTTTCTATTTGCATGTGTTTTCTGAAGTTGCAGCGTGTTGAGCTCTCTCGGCCACCGTAGTCAACTCTACGCTTTTTTTCTTTATTTGTTAAACTGCGTCATGCGTTTGTAAACGGAAGAACGCCTTTTGTGTGAACGGCCCCCAGTCTGTGGAGCGCAGATTATTTTCTTTAGTTCAGTTCTCACCGTTGGGCCTCTTACATCAACCATATTAATGAAAGCGAATCAAGTTGTTTTTTCACCTGCCAAAAAACTCATTCCTGGCTCAGTATTGAAAACCTTAAAGAGTATTGGAGTACTTCCCATTTCCCCCCTAAAGTGTTTGTGTTATTCAGCTTTTTACAAACTGTTCTCATTTTACGTGATTTTCATAACATTTTTAGTATTTTTTTTTAACTATTACAAGTCATTTTCTGTTTTTCATTTGGTTAAAATGTTGATCAAGCAACAGGGTAACACTGAGATACAAACGATGCTGCAGAGTTTTGTGAAACGATGGTAGGAAAATCACATAATAGGAATCTTAAAATCATTCTGCTAACCTATTTTGAATGTCAGTCATCCTAAACCACAATTAGACTAATTTTGCGTTGTCATAGTCACCTAAAAGCATTTTTCAAGCAAGCGAGAACAAGCACTGACTGGAAACGATTTTCTCGCTCCATTAATTATGGGACTGTTATCTCAGTTTAATTCGTTGACTCTTTAACCCTATAACTAAGGAAGCCCACTGGGTTGACAAGGACCATATTAGCAAAGGTATTCGAACAAAACGGTCATATTTGCTGTGTATAGTTCTGTTTACTGTGAGCCTCTGTTTGCTGAAATGTAGTGTGCTGACTAGTACACAACGACCTTGTGTATGGATGTCCAGCGGTGACAGTTGAAACATGGAAACGTTCATTTCTTATTCCCGTGCGTCACACTGTAGAAACAAGCAAACTGGGTTATTTTGGAGGTAACGGACACTTTGAATCTTTTAAACGCTTTTAAATTTTACATTTTAGCTTAGCTTAGCTTAGCCGCTGCCTTTAATGAAACGAATTTGCTTCCATGTACAGGAAAGAGCTCTGTGTTTTTCTCCTCACTTGCTGGTGTAATAGTTAGTTCCTCTTTATTTTTGGTGTCCTACAGTGTATTTAAATCTAATAATAAAACGAGTACAAAATAACACGTTTAAAGATGTTACGTTACAGTGTCGTTAAACAAGCAGCAACTGGCTTGGATCTATATTGGAGGGAAAAAAGTGTCTACAAATGCCACAGTTTGTAATTTGATTGTAATTGCCATAATTATGACATTAGCGCATTTGTCTGACACCTAACATAAAGCAGGAACACCGATTTTATAGTTGTTTTACGAACTCGACTCCATTTCCTCTGTGCTTAGTTCCTTTTTTTTTTAACCCTGCCATGTAAATTGCTACAACATGAACCAGAGGAAGATGTTCTCCATTTGAAATGAGGCATCATGTTCAATAATTGCATAAGTACTGTCATAATAAATGCAGAAATGTGCTGAGCAAGTTTGAAATTGTCTTTTTTTTTTTTGTTTTGAAATTTTTTGAAAGTCAATGTGCAAGTGGGTTTACATTGCTGAGCAATTGCTCTTAAGTTTTAAGTTAAATGTATTGTTTCTTATAGCACCTAGCAATATTGATATATTGAAACATTAATATTTTTCTGTCCTTCACAAAAAATATAATTTGTCAACAGCACAAAAACAATGGTGAAAAATAATAATTGCTTATTTCTGCTATTCCATTTTAATTTTTATTAGTCCTCTCAAACGATTAATCGCATCCAAAATAAAAGTTTTTGTTTACATAATGTGTACTGTGTATATTTATGTGTATATATAAATACACACACACAGAGTATATATTTTGAAAATATTTCCATGTATACGTTTATATTCTTATATTTTATATTATACATATGTTTATATATTAAATATTTTTTGCATGTGTGTGTACTTATATACACATAATAAATATACACAGTATACACGCATATATTATGTAAACAAAACTTTTAATTTGGATGCGATTAATCGTTTGACAGCACTAAATTTTTATTATTGTTATTTGTTAAATGTATCCAAGCTACATGTTAGGAAAAAGACGGCCTTCGTCATTTTAAAGAAATCCACAATGAATCGGAATTGTGTTGAATCATTCTTCAGAGTCGATTCCTTTCAAAGAATAAACCGATTTGAATGGTTCGTGTGTGAATTCGGCTAATCTGACTGCAGCATGCAGTGTCAAATGTTACAGTCAGAGCAAGTCACAGTTAGGCTAATTGAATGAACAGGTCTTGTTTGACTGGAAACAAAAAAACTAGAGTAATATGAAACTCGAGGGCTCTGATTAATAACCAACAATGTCTGAGAATCATAATTTTAAAATCTTCAGCTAGAAAGCTTTTTGGTTTTAAGAGAAATAGAAAAAAAAACAGCATTCTTGCGCCATGTACACATACACAGTGAGGCAGAACGTCTCGAGTGCTCATCACAAGAGGCTTTATTTTAGATGCATCTTTGACTCGTGTCAAGAAAAGGGGGCGGGGCAATATTGCATGCCCCGCCCTCCGTGTCTTTCATTGGACATGTCTGAGTTTCAGATAATCGCACTGTAAACACGGACTTCTGTACAAAACCAAAAAACAACAAGAGAATACCCGCTTTAAAAAGATCAAATAAAAACAAATGAGAAACTTTGACCAAATAAAAACAGCAAAATCCAACTAAACCACCTACATGCTGTACAATTCATCCATTGCAGACAGACAACGCAAAAAAAAAAAATATGCAACCAAAACAGAGGATATGTACAGGTCATCTGTAATGGATAAGAAATGATATCAAACTGAAACAACAAAAACCAGCGAATATGCTATACAATTCTTTCATCGCAAACCACAGACTCTGTCTGGGCCGTCGCCTTTTAAACTGTACACGTACATTTTTTTCTTAGATTTACAAAACAAATATTCTTCTTGAGAGTCCATCTCATAGCTCTTACATAAAATAGAGTCATATTCATATTTATTTTTGCTATTTACATGACGTATGTACAGTGCAGCCTTACAGGCCTTCCTTTGTATGAACCTCAGGAGGAGATCCTGAGAGAGTCCAATCCAAGACAAGTCGTCCCGTACAGAGCCCGTTTTCAGCTTGAGATCATTCTGGAGTAAACGTGGGTTATGAGAATTAAATTCACACCGGGCCCTTTCAACAAAACACAAGGGCAAACTGAAAACCAGTGCTTGACCAAGTAAAGCTCAAGCTGAAATGAAGCTGGGCCATCAGCAACTACTGATATTAATGGCATATTACATTGAATAAGTGGTTCTGTTCAAAAAATACGATAAAGTACTGCATTTGGTCAATTTTTTTTTTTTTTTTTTTTGTTTGGGGGGGGGGGGGGTGTGTTAATAATCTTTAATAAATTAACAGCAAAGTTAAATTTGGCTTCTAGACTACAAAAAATAATTAGCAATATTTTTGTCTTGTTTTTCTATCTAAACATCCTTAAAACAAGATAAATGTAATTAAATAAGGCTTGTTTTGTGGTCCAGGGAAACATATGTGTCAATTTTTCGAAACTGAGATTTATATATCATCTGAAAGCTGAATAAATAAGTTTTTGATTGATGTATGGTTTGTTAGGATCAGACAATATTTGGCCGAGATGCAACTATTTGAAAATCTGGAATCTGAGGGTGCAAAAAAATCTAAACATTGAGAAAATCACCTTTAAAGTTGTCCAAATGAAGTTCTTAGCAATGCATATTATTAATCAAAAATGAAGTTTTGATATATTTATGGTAAGAAACGTACAAAATATCTTCATGGAACATGATCTTTACTTAATATCCTAATGATTTTTGGCATAAAAGAAAAATCAATAATTTTGACCCATACAATGTATTTTTGGCTATTGCTACAAATATACCCCAGCGACTTAAGACTGGTTTTGTGCTCCAGGGTCACATATTAATATTCCTAATCTGAATAAAGTTTAAGACTTGTTTTCAGAGTATACATCTATGTTTTGTTTTTACTCCACTGTTTCTTCTTGTTTTAAGCATAAATCTAACAAAATGTGTTGTATATTTAATATTAAACATATATATTACATTTATTAAATGTATTATTACTTCACGTAATTTTATTTCAAGAAAAACAAAAACAAGACAGAAATATTGGCATAAATAGATTTTTTTGCAGTAAACAAGTTCCTTTACATTCACTTTCACGTCCAGTTAAAGTGAATTTCTTCTGTATCATGACTTTATCATTTACATTAAGCAGGTTAATTGTAGAATATCCTGTACGTTGGAGCTGGTCTTGGATTCGGGACTCATTTTTGATGGCTGGGGATCCATATCGTTCAGAACACTAACATCTAATGACTGCAGCCAATTGCACAGGGTTGCAGTAAGTGCCAATGTTGGCAGGGGAGGAGGGAAGACCAAAGGTCAGAGTTCAAGAGGTCAGATTGTCTCATGTAGTTTAGGGTCATGAATGGCCAAAATGCAGTCTGTGTTTCTGAAGGCCTGGATGACAAGTTGTACAGATTAAGCTTATTCCGGTTTGGTTCAGTTGAACTGATGGCAGTGCAATCAGGACAGGTTTCCCTTCCGTCGTGAACAGCGAGAAAAAAAAAAAAGGTAGAAATGAATCCAGACCACTATGCGTGGTCATAATTAACACTGACACAGAATCACTCAAAGCACAATTCACACCATTTTCGTGAACAAATTTCCTCGTTCGATGATTCGGAGGCGGAGCCTGAGATGATTGACAGCCCAGCTGGGTTGATCTGTGACAATGGGGAATGAAGGGGTGGGTGTGTGGGTTTATTGGATCTGGAACAAGAGGTTTTGTAGATATGGCTTGTAGGTTCGCTTGGTCCCTTCACATGTCTTTTGGCTCCAGCTTGCTGGACATCTCAAAAAGCAGGTTCTGATTGTCGATGACCTGCAGCTGCCGAACATACGCTTTCGTCTGGAGGTGAGAGGGGGACGGCTCAGCCTCCATTGCTGTGAGAAAGACAGAAAGAGAAAAAGAAATCAAGTAACGGCACTGAAAGAAAGAAATTCCCAAAGAAACACAAGTCCCAAAATTTTCATTTAAAACACAATTTTTATAAATAAATGTATGTACACATTTAGCATACAAAACTGATGATTAGGAATGATTAGGATTCTCATGCTCAACAAAGCTAGCATTTATTCGATTAAAAATGCCGTAAAACCAGTAATATTGTAAAATATTATTACAATTTAAAATAATGTTCCATATTTCCATTGAAATATGTTTTAAAATGTAATTTATTCCTGTGATGGAAAAGCTGCATTTTCAGCATCATTACTCCAGTCTTCAGTGTCACATGATCCTTCAGAAATCATTCTAATATGATGCTCAATTAATATCTATATTGATACTCAATTGTTAATAATGGTTCTTATTATTATTAATGTTGAAAATGTTTTTATATATATATACACACACACACATATATATATATATACATACATACACACACACACACACATATATACACACACACACACACATATTTACATATATAAATATATATATATATTTAGAAGTAAAACCATGGTCCTCATTACCATGGTTATATGGTTTTTAAAATAAATAATAAGTAATAATAAACTATAAAATTTGTAGTTAAAAAACTAGACATGAAGAAACTACAAAACACCTTCTATAAAATATATATATATATATATATATATATATATATATAAAATAAAAAAACACTAACAAATAACATCACCCTGCTCGTCTTCAAAACATATAATGTGTTCAGCTAAAGAAATGAAGTCATACATGTTTGAAACAAGGATGAGTAAAAATAAAGACAGAATTGTAACACTTTATAAGTATTACATTCCCAGCATCCTCCAACTACTGTAAGAGTGCTGTGAACTGCAGATGAGTAAGTGTAGTGATGTATTGATTGAGTGACCACATGGTGGCGTGGTAGAGCTGAGACACCAGCAGACATGTGCTCACAACCACTCATGTCCGGCTGACCTGACTTTACACACACACAGCATCCGTTGCTAAGCCACACTTTTCAAAACGAAAGTGAGCAGAAAAAACTGCAAGAAGAGAGCAAGAGAGAGAGAGGAGGAGGAGGAAGGAAAAGAGCTCTTTCAGTAGCTATGAATAGCTGCACATTGTCCTCTCTGATCTCAAGAAAAAAACGGTCACTCCGCCTCTGCATCAGATTCAGCTGTCACTCAAGAAACAGCGAGACATCCTGCAAACCTATGCTGCTAAAATGATTGAGTTCAAATAAATGCTGTTCTTTAGCATTTTCTGTTCATTAAAAATCCTGAAAAAATGTATCAAGGTTTCCATAAAAATACTAAGCAGCACAACTATTTTCAACAGTGATAATAATAAAAATAATAATAATTCTTGAGCAGCAAATCAGCATATCAGAATGATTTCTGAAGGATCATGTGACACTGAAGACTGGAGTAATGATATTACTTTTGATTTTAAAAATGCACCCTTATGAGAGTTTTCTCTCAAAAACGTTTTTAAAAAAATCATATCGACCCCAAACTTTAATCCGTAGTGTACATTCATCTCGTGTTGAGGATGTTTTGCAACAAAACCAGACAAAGATATTGATTAACAAGATGACTTTTGCAACACTCGCTCATATCTCAGAAGATTGAGTCGTGTTTCATTTACGCAACTTTTTCTCAGATATTTTTGCTAAAATAGCCTAGAATAACAAAAACAAAATGTGGACAGCAGATCCCAGATCATCCAGTCATAGACAATTGCTGAAATGTGACCATTTGCACGAGCGTCTCATTAACGTCTTGGAGCAACTGAATTCATTTCCTCTGTGATTTTTCTTTTCTAACACTAAAAAGAGATCGCAGAATTGATCCGAGATCATCTGCAGCCTCCTTCCTTTGACAGCAGGAGCGCATTAGAGACAATTACAGAGTCATTAAGTCTCACATCCGAGCAGCTCCCCCAAAGTTCAGACCCGCTGTAAGGGAAATGGAGTTCTGCATGCTCTTACAAATGTCAGTGGCTGCAATGTGTCTGTTGAAATTGATGCCCTCTGGCCTCGACACGTCACCAAATGAGCCTCAGCCACCGTAGAGAAATGTCATTGCAAATGGGCTCCGGTTACGTGGGCGACAGATGGAGCGTCACGCTACACCAGCACGAATCGACTGACAAACATTCAACATAAATATTAGTTTTTTTATGTGCGACGATAAACGACGATGGACGGCGGTTTAGGGTGCATCTACATTCAATTCTTTGCCGAGCACAGAGAAAAACGGATTGTTCTTCTAAAAAAGGCCACTTCTACGCACCAGACTGAAAAAGTGCTGTGCGCTTGGCTGGGCATCAGTCCCTCTAATGGAAATGGATGAGGGCAATCCACTCAGGTAGATGGAGGGAGAATGAGCCCTGATAATTACAGCCCTCATTCAGAGCCACAGACAGGAAAATAAGTGGCCTGATGCACGAGACCAGCTGATCAACTTCAACAGACAACGCACCGCAGCTACACAAGAGAAGAAAATAATCATCCTAAAATAATAGCCCAAAGGGGTTATGTTCTTAGTGATTCATAATAAAAAAATGAGGCTGACTCAGTTATAGCGCTGCTAAAATATGGTGGAACATTAACAAAGCCCATTAAAGGCAAGTTGCTACAAAGAAACACCTCTTATGGTAATAAATATAAATGGTATGCGATAAAATGGTAGGTAATAAATACACTTTCATTCAAAAGTTAGAGGTCAGTAAGATTTTTTAATGTTTTTGAATGAAGTCTCTTATTCTTACCAAGGCTGCATTACTTTAATTAAAAATACAGTAAAAACTGTAATATTGTAAAATATTTAAAAAGTTGTTTTCTATTTCAGCTTATTTTAAAATTTGATTTATCACCGTGATGACAAATGTTTGGTCTTAGGAGTCACGTGATCCTTCAGAAATAATTCTAATATGCTGATTTAGTGCTAAAGAAACATTTATTATTATTACCAATAATTATATTTTTAATATTGTTGTGGAAACAGTGATAGATTTTTCTATCATTTTCAGGATTTCCAGGATTCTATGATGAATAAAAACAACAGCATTTAGACTTTCTGTAACAATGTGCTATAAACATCTAATAGTAACAACGCAAAAAAATGCCATTTTTATCAATTCAATGCATCCTTGTTGAATTAAAGTATTAATTACCTTATAAATAAATTAAAACATAAATAAAAACCTTACTGTCCCAAAACTGTTAATCAATAGTGTATAAAAGCACAGCTCCTATATACATGAAAATGTACTTTACAGCTAAGGTATCATATTTTTTTTTATCTTTCCACCTCAAATCTGTATTTTTAAGCTGGTAAGGCTAGGTTACCTTTTTTGTCTAAACAGTTCCATAAAGAAGCTTTAACATCTGAAGAACCTTTCTGTTTCACAAAAGGTTCTTTGTGGTGAAAGAAGGTTCTTCAGATTAAAAAAGGTAAGAAAGAGATGGTTCTTTAAAGAACCTTTGACTGAATGGTTCTTTGTGGAACCAAAAATGGTTCTTCTATGGAAGAACATTTTGAAGCACCTTTATTTTTAAGAGTGTATCTAAAAAGAGAGTTATGATATTTGATTTTTCTAACCAGATTTTTTACTTTCTCCTGTCATATCTCCAGTTTGTCTATTGATAATACTTTTTTAAAGAAACTAAAAAAGGATAGATAATGGATAGATAATTATACACAACTGCACTGTAAAAAAAAAAAAACAAGTTGAGCCAACTTAAAATTTTAAGGCATCCAGCTTCAGCAGATTTTTGAGTTTTCTCAACTTGTTGTTTTAAGTTTATACAACAAAAAGTTGAGAATCTCCTACAAAAATTAGTTGAGAGAACTCAAAAATCTGCTGAAGCTGGTTGCCTTAAAATTTTAAGTTGGCTTGACTTTTTTTTTTTACAGTGTGTTATAAAAATTCAACCACTGATGAAAACTTTTTATAGAAAAGTGTCAATCCAAAAATCTCTTTTTAAATAATAAATGGTAAATTGTGTTTACCACTTGATGATCACAGAAATGGAGGTATCAAATGATCATGATAATGATAAAATTATGCATGACAACCTCAAAACAAACAGCTGCATGGAGAGGAAGGAAATCTTTTCTGCAGGGTGTGATGGTGCAGACGCTCTTTAAAGACACGCCAGAAGATGCATGAGACAAACGGAAAGCTGTGTGGGTGCGTGCAGAGTCACGACATTTCTACCTCACGGAACGTCACGGTTACCATGGAAGCAGTGTTTTGTTTGTGTGATTGATGAGATTTGAATCTAGGGAGTCAAGATTCCAAAGCGGTGAAACCCCAAAAACAATTACAAAACAGAAACTGATATTCAGCTAATCTAAGCTTCAGCAAAAACAGCGTAAAAGACACCTAGTCCATATTTCGTACACCCGATGACAGCATCAAGACCAACAGAGTGCATTAATGCCCATCCATTTTTTCAGCAACGCTGGTTCAGAAGTATCATTTTTTCTATAGGCTTTCCATAGGATTCGACTTTAGGTGAATCACCACATTGCAAACTTTTATTTGACAAATCTGACAAAAAGATAAAGGTACAAGACTGTGTACTTAGAACTACAATCCCATGAAGCATTGCGAATGACATAATCGAATTAAAAACGATGGTGAAATATATTCATTGAAATCTGTTGATTTTATCAATAGAAACCACCATTTATTTCAGTATTTTGAGAACACAGGAGACCAAGCTCATTTGGTGTGATTTGCTGGGCGCAACTCTCTGATTGGTGGAGTTTTATGCACAGCATCATGGGTAATGTTGTTTCTCCCCACAAATCCTGCTGTTAAACATGATTATTTTAAACATTTGAAATAATGTAAAACAAATGACTTTAACACAAGCATGTGCCATCGATTAACACCCTCAGAGCTCACAACAGGTCAGTCTTTAAAAGTTATTGTTAAAACTCTATTTCGCTATTGAGACGTTTTTACTCTGAACGCGACCGTTGCACTTTATAATGAACGTTATTACTCATTATACACATGCAAACACATGTACAACCACAAATCTTACTGTTTTTCTGAGGGCATAAAGGTTTTGAAGCACTGCCCAGCTGTTGCATGTGTTAGTGTACACACACGCTGTGTGTGTGTGTGTTATGAAGCGGTGCCCTGTGGCTCGTGGCCCCAAGGGCTGTGCTGTCCCAAACAGATGGGCTGTGGCAGGGTGGAGCAGCAGTCTCCTAGAACTAATCCACTCAGACAGGTGTGTGTGTGTGTGTGTGTGTGTGTGTGTGTGTGTGTGTGTGTGTGTGTGTGTGTGTGTGTGTGTAAGTGTTCATGTAGGTATGTTGTTATGTTGGCGGGTGGAGACATGCTCTACTTTTGCACTAATCCTATTCGACAGGTCTGTCTGTCTGTCTGTCTGTCTGTGTGTGTGTGTGTGTGTGTGTGTGTGTGTAGGAATACACATACCTAGCTGAGTGCTCCTATACCGCCTGATGCTTCGTACCATCTCAGCCACTTTGTGCTAGAGAAAAAAAAAAAAAGAGACAGAAATTTGATTGACAGTCGTTCAGTGAATGCGGTCACAAAATAATGTACTTGTGGCCACTAATTAACTGTACAGGATATTGGATATTAATCAGAGCCTCAGATGTAAATGTAAAATGTAAATGTACAATGTAAAAATAGCTGTTTTCTATTGTAATATATTTTAAAATGTAATTTATTCCTGTGATGCAAAGCTGAATTTTCAGCATCATTACTCCAGTCTCCAGTGTCACATGATCCTTCAGAAATTATTCTGATATGCTGATTTGCTGCTCAGTAAACATTTCTTATTATTATCAATGTTGAAAACAGTTGTGCTGCTTAATATTTTTGTAGAAACCTTGATGTATTTTTTTTCTGTGATGAAAAAGTTCACATGAACAGCATTTATTTGAAATATAATATATTTTTACACAGATGTTATAAACTGTGGGAAACAATTAAACATGTTTGAAAGTTGATTATTCATTTTCATGCACAGCAGACAAAAATTAAGATACATGCTTGTTGTCACAACAAAAACAAAGTACAGGGGGTCCTTATATATTTACATTTAGTCATTTAGCAGATGCTTTTATCCAAAGCGACTTACAAATGAGGACAATGGAAGTAAATATTTTATAATACCGCTATGACAGCAACGTGTAATCATTAATGAAAACAACATGGAAATAGATTGGTTACAATTTTTTTTAAAAAATGGAACTAATTCCTATTCTCAATGTTAACCCTATTCTTAAACAGAGCAAATAATGGTGTTTTTTATACTATTTTTTTTAAAATGAAAAGTTCCTGTTAGGGGAAGGATTGAGGTTAAAGCTAGTCTGTAGAAATTATAATTATTCTTTTTAAGCACAGCAGAAGTCTATAGTATGTCCTCATTTAAGTATCTTCATAAATATGTGTGTGCATTAATGTAAGCACATCATTACTTCCATTATATATGCCAACTCACCATCTTTTCAAAATTAACCAGCTCCCCATGGAAAGTCTTACAGCTCTCATGGAGGAAGGTCAGATCTGCCGAGAGAGAGAGAGAGAGAGAGAGAGAGAGAGAGTGAGAGAGTGAATGCATAATAAAGGGAACAGTTATGTAATGACATGTCATCATGCCATCACTCGCTCAGCCTGGCGTCTTCTTTCTGGCTGAGCTGAACTGAAGCTTGACGTTCACATGCAAGAAAAGAGAAAGAGAGAGAGAGTGAAGGAGAAGTGAACAGTCATCATGTCATGATGGGTGATCTGTCTGTGCCTGGGCCAGGTCTGGTGAAAAAAGAGAGAGAGGCAGGTAACATGAGAGGAAGGGAGAATGTTAGACACTACATGCTGTCAGGATGAGTCTACTGAATACAGATGATTGAGTAAAGAGAGAGAGAGGCCATGTGCCAATGTATCGGCCCATGAAAGTAATTATCCACAGTCTTACAGTTTCACACGACTGTTTGAGCACTGCAGTTCTACATGAGCTCACCGTCTGTCTGCACGGTTCACGATTAGTTAATTGTGCAGCCCTACTATATAGGGTTTTGTTAATAACTGAGACCAGTTTGGATTTAAGGAGGTGTATAACAGTGTTGTTATTTATAACTAAAACTAAGGGAAAAACTGTTTTTGGTAATTGAAATAAAATAAAATAAAATAAATAAGTTCTTAAGAATTGGATATTTGCTTTGAAAATTAACTAAAAAGTAATACATTTAAGTACTAAAAAGGATCAAAACTTAAATAAAAATGTTCAATTTTAAATAAAACTTTTTAATAAAATAATACTAAATTTATTACTAAACAATCAAAATTATTAACATTATATCTCATCTGGGGAAATAAACCATTATTATTATTATTATTATTAATATTTTGTACGTTTTTTTCTTATTTAAAATGTAAAAAGTACAATTCCTTTTCTTAGCCATGGCAGTAAAGTTACCTGAATTTTGAGAAAGAGAGAAAGAGAAGGAGCTTCACCTCCTGACCTGCTTCTCTGGGGCCTGAGGCGGTTTTGACAAAAAGCCATTAAAAATGCAACGCGTGTCACATTTTGCCTTGCCATCCCAAACAAACATCCCAAACGACCTCTCCAGCTCTTCTGAAGGTTGCGCTTTAACTCTTATACTCTGAAACATCCACCCAAATCATTTGAGAAGATTTTGTAATATATTTAATGTATCAGTCTTAATTTATGATGAAACGTGGCTACTGTCCTCAGGCCTGCCGCTTAATCAGCATAATCTAATTCACTAGATGACATGCCAAATGCACTTCTATTACACGTGTGCACACATACACGACTCCTGCATCATTCACATGGAAAGTGTGATGGATTTTCAGCTCAGTTGACATTTCTAGACACAAATGACACTGTCTGTCAACTACTAACATCATTCCAACATCTTTATCCCAGCAGACTCATGACAATTTACACTTTCAGGACAGCGGCTCCTGCAGGCCACGCAGGAGACACAGTGTTCAGATGCGTTAAACACCAGGGATTCCCCACCGCCGGACTACAGATGAAGCTGTGCTACGAGTAGTGACAGATCAGCGTCTACAAAGCAAAGGTGCTCTAAGATTTTACAAGACATTCCCAAATGTTTGGAGTCAGACACATTGCATTGTGGGCAATACTACATGAGCAATAAAACTGGTTGTGTACTGTAAATCTGACAAATGTTGTCAGCAAATCCTTGTATCACAAATAAAAATAGTGTATCATTAAACAAGAAATAAATAAAACTAATCTAAATGTCTATAACTGTATATTACACTACAAAAAAATAAATGTTACAATGCATTTGAATTTATGGGGACACTTCTGTGTTTTGTTCCTCCAAATGAATCAGCTTGCTAAAATGAATCAAACTTTTCTAGTTATTATTCCTGTTATTTGTCTAGTTTCTAAAGCCTGTCTTTCGTATTCTGATGTCTGAGTGTCTCATGCCAGAGTCATGTAATGTGTGCGTGTCAGACTGAAGCGCAGAGCAATGCTCAGAAAAGATTTTGATGCTCAACTGATCCTGACAGGCTTGAGTCATGAGCACCTACAGGGAAGGAGACAGAGAGTGAAAAGACATGGAGAGACTACAGACACGAGAGAGGACAGATGGGACAAGAACATAGCAGCTGTGTGTGAGCGAGCGAGCGTGTGTGTGTGTGTGTGTGTGTGTGTGTGTGTGAGAATGTGTGTAGAAATGTGGATGAGCAGATAGGTAGAGGTGTGTATGGGTGTGTACATGTACGGTTTTAAAATCAGAATTTGAAAAGCACTCATACACTACCATTCAAAAGTTTGAGGTCAGAAAGATTATTTTAAAATACTTTTATTTAGCAAAGATACAAACTGATCAAAAAAGTTACAGCAAAAAAAATTATTTGATATATATATTATTTGTATATATATATATATTATAATTATTTGATATTATTTGATATATATACATACATATATGTATGTATATGTATGTATGTATGTATGTATATGTATATGTATGTATATATATATATATATATATATATCAAATAAATGCTGTATGTCTGAACTTTCCTTTCATCAAAGAATCCTAAAAAAATTTATCATATATGTATTTATATATCAAAAATATTATGCAGCACTGTTTTTAAAATGTATGATAGTAAGAAGCAGCAAATCATCATATTAAAATGATTTCTGATGGATTGTGTGACACTGAAGACTGAAGTAATGATGCTGAAATTTCAGCTTTGACATCAGAGAAATAAATTATATTTTAAAAAATATTCAAATAGAAAATACTCATTTTAAATTGTAATAATATTTCATAATATTCACAATATGTTTTACAGTTTTTATTAAAAATCAAGGCAGCCTTGGTGAACCAAGATACCTTGGATTTGAATGGTAGTGTATATTCTTACACTCTGCAACAACGTGAGATAAAAAAAAAAAAAGTGCAAAAATGTGTGTCATTACATTTTCTGTACTTTTAGGTGTTAATGTTAACAAAATTTACCCTGAGACACTCAGTATAAGATCTTCGTTCAAGATTTTGTCTATTTTTCAGGCAACAATTTGAGCATATAATAAACTTTTTAATGATTTGAGGCAACGAAGCATGGGTCAGGCTTTGCTTTCATTATGGGGACCAAATATCCCCTCAAGCATAACGAAAAAAATCCACAGAAGTTCACAAGGAAACCCATAAAGAGATTAAATTATGTCTGAACTGCATGCAAAAAATTCTGGGGTTAAAGGTTAAGTTTAGGGTTAGAGGATAGAAAATATAATTGGCTCAGTAAAAAAAAAAAACACCGTCATAATACAAAATGCACATGTGTTTGTGTGTTTCACTATTGTGTATGCATGCATCTTGATCCCTGGTGCATGTTTGGCTGCAGGGGGTCTGAAATCCAGCATGTTCAGGAGCTGCAGATCAGAGGGTCGTTAATTAATGAGGCGGGGCCTTTCAGAACAACTTCAAATCACAGAGGCCTTCGCAGCAGGAGGGGACTTTATAGGAACACATATGGACAACAGCTGGAGGAAGAGACTGAGAGCACACTGGCGCTACTGTAACGTGTGTGTGTGTGTGTGTGTGTGTGTGTGGGACTCACCCTTTAGCAGCAGTGGAGTGAAGGGTATGAGTGGGGCTCTCAGGCTTGCTAAAAGGTCTCTGTATGACTTGTGGTTCCTCGAAGGGTCCTGCAGCAACGCAAACAACATCATCATCATGAATGCTGTCGATTAATGTCAAATCAGCCTGCAGAGTGACAAATTTTATTGCTCTGAGGTTGTTCTTTCGGAGATCAAGAGACTTAACGGAGTTCTCTGTTACACTACATTCAATTATTAAAGGAATGGTTCACCCAAAATGAACATTTGCTGTTAATTTGCTCACCCTCAGGCTATCCAAGATGTAAGTGACTTTCATTCTTCAGTAGAACAGTACAGAAGATTTTTAGCTGAACCCGTGGTCCTTGGTGACTCATAAAATGCAAGTCAATGGGTTCCGTCACTTTGAGAGTCAAAAAAGCAGGTACAGGAAACACAAAATAGCTCCTGGCGATATATTGAGGTCTTATGAAGCAAAATAATCAGTCTGTGCAGGAAACTGAACATTATTTGATTCATTTTGTGAGTCCTGTACCTGTTTTTTTTTTTGTTTTTTTTTGACTTTCAAAGTGATGGAACCCATTGTATTGTATTTTAAGAATCTTGAATGACATGAAGGTCAGTAAATTAACAGCAAATTTTTATTTTTGGGTGAACTAACATTCATTTAGAAATAAAGAAATGAAAGTACTTTCCTGAGTACTGAGTAGAAATAAAAATAGACACAAATGGGACAACTGCTGACATACAATTAGAGTATAGAGTATTATACTATAGAGTATTATAAAATGAACATGGATTTCATAGTCCAGATAATACGATCATGGAAGAATCTGATAAGAAATCTTTGAGTTCTCTAACTTTTGTTCTTTGCAAATCTGAGCACAGTTTTTGATCAAATCCGAGCACATTTTTGAGATGTTATCTTAAACTTCTTGTCTTTCTTGTCTGAACGTCTATGTCTTTCTCTCAAGACAAGCATCTGAGAAGCAGGAGACCTAAGCAAAGGTCTCCGCTTGCTCTCAATTTAATCTCACGGCAGTCTAGGAGAAACAATTCAGATATTAAATTGCATTTGGGATTTTTCTTCACTTACCGCAGTGCTCTCAAACTGCTGAAACTGCTTCCGGAACTTTCCTGGCAAACCCTGCCAAAACATACACGCATGCAATTAGCAAACGACACATTGCACATGCCAATTAAAACTCCATTAGGAATCGGAACACGTGGGGTAAAAAAGGTTTGAGGGGTTATGATTTATTTAAAAATCAAAAGGCATAATCTGACATTAAATGCACAGGTGGACATGGAAATATTTCCTTTGGAACAGCACAAGCTAATTCAGTGCCGTTGTCATGACAACTGCTAATAGCCTCCTGCCAAGAATAACACTCGGCGGTTCTTAGGAACGAGAGTAGGCAGAGGTGCTAAGAGACTGTGTGTGAGTGCAACACAGAGAGAAAGAGAACGTGAAAAAGGGAGATTAACAAACAAATGCACTCACTTCCCAGGTCAGACGTAGGCGGCTGACTGCAGGGTTGTCCAGTCCCAGAACCAACGCCAGGAACGACAGCAGATCCTGCTGCTGTTTACATCTGAAAAACACACACATACACACAACAGCACTCATTACACACACAAACCTAACAAACAGCATAATAGTCTTGTTATTGTTCTCTAAACCTATTAAAAACTCTGTATTTGGTAACTGAAATAAAGGTAGAATAAAATAAACATTATATGAAAAGCTTTAACTTAAAAAAAAAAAACTTATCACATACTTTAAAACTTTTACTCAAGTAATATTCTTAATGATGACTTTAACTTCCACCAAAGTCATTTTCTGCTAAGATATCTGTACTTTTAATTAAGTGTGGCTTTCAGGTACTTTAATTCTTCAGTAGAACAGTACAGAAGATTTTTAGCTGAACCCGTGGTCCTTGGTGACTCATAAAATGCAAGTCAATGGGTTCCGTCACTTTGAGAGTCAAAAAAGCTGGTACAGGAAACACAAAATTGCTCCAGGCGATATATTGAGGTCTTATGAAGCGAAATAATTGGTCTGTGCAGGAAACTGAACAGTATTTGATTCATTTTGTGAGTCCTGTACCTGCTTTTTTTGACTTTCAAAGTGACGGAACCCATTAACTTGTATTTTATCAATCTTGACTGACATGAAGGTCAGCAAATTAACAGCAATTTTTCATTTTTTGGGTGAACTAACGTATTAATTTAGAAATAATGCAATCAAAGTATGAGATAAAGCTGAAATAAAATAAATGAATATTAGATGAAAAACTTATCTATATTAAGAAATATTTGGCAACTAACTGAAATAACTAAAAAACTAATTAAAAACCAAAAGCACATAAAATTACCAAAACTTGAAAAAACTAATTTAAAATATTAATAAGTACTATAAAAGTAAATAAATACTAATAAAATAACACTGGAATGTGAATAAGATGTTAATAAAAAAGAATAGAATTTTTTTCCCCTCAAGTCCACTTATGATGTTAGTCAAGGTTTCCACCACAAACAGATTAATTTAATTTGACATGACTCTTTTTCGTCATCTTTCCGAGCCTCTGAATTAAACAGGTGTTTTCTGCTAGTGGAGCATTAAAACTATATGCAAATGAACACTATTATGATTGGCTACCCACCCCCTCCGAGAGCCAGAATACTGAATAGGTGTTGATACACGTGGGTGGTCACATGTTATCACGTTCACAGTTCTGATGCAGTTCAGCACCATGATGATTCCTGAATAATTCATTTTTGTCACCTTCATAAGCGGCTTCAGCTTGTACCCTACCCAAACACATATACACTCACAAGGCTGCAATCTTTATGAACTTGCGCAGTAGCTGTATCCTCTTTGGAAGCGACTGGCACTGCAGGATCTCTGTGGCGACCCAGTGCTGCACTTCACTGCATCGCTGCAGGATCAGCTCCAGGTTGAGGGGGCGCCAGCGAGCCTGCTCCCCGTGAAACACGTAACACACAAACTCCACCTGTTCAAACAAACCCCCCAAAAAATCAAACACGAACAGGAACAAAAGCACACGGAAAACATTGCATAACGTGCCATGAAGTTTTGTTGTTTTTACATGAGCTTTGCAATGCGGCTAGCCTTGAACTAAAAGCCAGTTTCCTAAGGCACACATTTGATTGCAATGGAAAGCTACAGAGGATGCATCTAGACAAGTCTTGATCAGATTCTGTAGTAACCCACCCTACAAAGGAAACACCAATTAAAAACATGCAAACTGACAAATTAAGATATACTGCTGACCATTTTAAGACAGTGTTGTTTTCATTTTATAATATTCATTTATTTATTTTGAATTAGCCTTATATTTTCATTTGAGTTTTAGTCATTTTGTTATGAGCTTTTCTAATTTGCATTATTTTATCTATTTATTATTTTTTTAAACATTTTTCTATATAGCTTTTATAGTTTTGGTTTTAATAATCTCAGTACTTAAACTTATTTTATTTCAGTTAGCTGTCAAGGCAATATTTCCATGTTTTTAAAGTTAAGTTTTTCATCTAAATAAATTTCATTTGCTTTCAACTGTAATTCAATTCCCAAAATCAAATTTTTATTCTTTATTTTATTTGTGTATGTAATGAGTGCCATTGCATAATACTTTTAGTTTTAGTACCTTTGAGATTATTAATAATTGTAGTTTTAATTTTAGGTAACAATAACTGTACTTTTTTAGGAATTTTGAAAGAAACTGTAGAATATAGACATTAAATAATCTACAATCTAAAAAGGATCACATTTATTTGTGCATTTAAAATTTTGGAAATTTAAAAAAAATAACTTTAAAAGAAACTAATAAAGAGTAAATAAATAAATGTTACTAATTTAAAAAGAACTAATTAATTGTGAGCATGAGACTAGCAATGGGTTTGCAAATGCATATAAAATGCACCCTGCTTTGGATAAAAGCATCTGCCATGCATTTGAATTAAAAGAACTAATAACCAAAGTTTAATGCAGAGCTACAAGGAAGTCGTCTTTTAAGAACGAATCTCCTGATATCAACCAATTAGAATGATGTGCAAGCATTTAACATTTTGATATTATGTGCACAATGCAATGTGTGTGTCTGTCTGTCTGTGGTGAAGCTGAGCTGAATACTGATGATTTGAGGGCTGTAGTGTCCTGACCTCGTGCACACAGCTGAAGAGTTCCCAGTCGAACACCACCAGCTGATTGGCCACCTCTTCTGCGCTCATGTCATGGAGTTTGCTGTCTCCTGGTGACCAATGGATCTCCTCAGGGAGAGGTATCTGACCAACAAAGACATGAGGATGAGGACCGAGCAGGACAAGTCAATACGGCTTTTTCAATAACTTTTACATTAGGTGCCCCCAAGTCTTGAATATTTGCTTACATCCTTACTGCATTCTTCTCACACAGTGAGTTTAAATAACTCCAGCTCTCTGTTTGACTACTTTCGTTTTGTGGTTGAATTAAACAAGATTTCTGATGGCTTTCTAAACCACGGATTTAAGTTCTCAGCACTATTGTATTGCATCTTCAGTAGTTTGTGGTGTTTAACTAACAACAATCATAAGTAAGAATTCCCGTATGACTGTAACAAATATAGAACCCTTCTGCTTGCTATTTATGAGGGTCTCCATGGGAACACCCCTCCCCCTCCCACGGTTCTCACCAAGCTCTCGAGCTCCGCGGGCTCGCAGGCGAACAGGTGGGTGTTGACGCCCAGAGTGGTGAAAACGGCCTCGTCGCTGGGACGGAACACAGCCTTCTCTGAACAAACACAGATTAGATTGTGATGTTACAGCAGATGAGCCAAGTCAAGTCAACAGTGAGTCAAGGTCTGGATCATTATTAATTGTCATGCCGCTTCATAATTCACACATATGACGCTGTGTTTGGGGTTTGCAAGTGAGGTCTTGGTAAGTTTGCATTCTCTTACCCCCAGATGAGGTGACGGCCACCAGTGTGAGGTTGGCAGGTTGGGTGGGCTGGTCCTCGCTATACTGGAGTTTCTCTTTCACCAGAGCCAAGATCTCGCCGACCCGGCATGAGAGACGGCTCCGGATGGTCACGTATGAATGATCTGGTGTGTAAACCCTGCAGAAGACTAAACAAGGACCAAACAGTCAAATCTACTATCCGATGCACATCGCCCCCATCACAGTACATTGTAGAACTGATTTAAAATCCTTTTATTAGTATGTAATTATCTTTCTGATCTCCTTACTGAATATCAGTCTGGAAGAACACTGAGATCTAGTCAAAAGCTGTGTAAAAATGCCAAGGTCTAGACTATATCAAAGAAATGATCGTGCATTTGCTGTAGCGGCGCCTAAACGTTGGAATAGCTTGCCTAATTATAATAGAGCTGCCACTACTATGTGTGATTTCAAATCACAGCTTAAAATGTACTTGTTTTTTATGGCTTTCAACACACATGTGGTGTGTAATGCATATTATTTGACAAATTATATAAAGCAAAAATTGTTGTGTTGTTTTAATTGTGCTGTACAAATGACACTGGCAAATTTGATAGTCATTCAGTTCACCAATAAGCTTTCAGGCAACAGTATCACATGCTTAATAATAATAATAATAATAATATTATTAATAATAATAACATGTTTTATTATTATTTTGAAAAAACGTGGTCAGCTAAGTGAATAAAATTTTGTTTGTGCACAGCTCTTTTTCTAAAAATTAAATAAAACAAAACAAAAAATAAAATAAAATAAAATTGTGCAATATTATTACAATTTAAAATATTTGTTTTCTATTTCAATATATTTTAAATGTAATTTATGCATGTGATGGCAAAGCTGAATTTTCAGAAGCAATTATTCCAGGCTTTAGTGTCACATGACTCTTCAGAAATCATTCTAATATACTGATTTGACGCTCATGAATCATTTAGTGTTATGATCAATAATGAATACTTTTTTTGTGGAAACCATGATACTTTTTTCAAGATTCTTTGTTGAATAGATTTTTTTTGAAATTGTAATCTTTTCTAACATTATAAATGTCATTACTGTTAATTCTGATCAATTTGAAGCATGCTTACTAAATAAAAGTACCTATATTAAAAAAATAAATAAATAAAAAATAAACAGTAGCGTACATATATATATATATATGTGACCCTGGACCACAAAACCAGTCTTAAGTCGCTGGGGTATATGTGTAGCAATAGCCAAAAATACATTGTATGGGTCAAAATTATTGATTTTTCTTTTATGCCAAAAATCATTAGGATATTAAGTAAAGATCATGTTCCATGAAGATATTTTGTAAATTTCCTACTGTAAATATA
>JAFVLL020010736.1:98044-159596 GCA_021397915.2 Tor tambroides
TTCCCTCTTATAGTTACAGTGACCTATACCTGCCATTATATGACTGACAGACCAGAACGGTTTGACCTAAAAATATCAAAATTGGATCTACTGAAAAAAAAAAAGACACCTACATCTTGGATGCCCTTGGGGTAAGCTGATAGATATCAAATTTTAATTTCAAAGTGAACTATCCCTTTAACAACACTGATTTAAAGAAAGTTTTGTTATATTGATCATATGACTACCTGGGTAAATAACCAAATCAGTAAGTTCCACACTATCACAGTCTATATTGTCAGATGATTTCTGTTATGATTTATTCACTGTTATTTATACGTGTCATTATTTATACATGTATGACATTTTGACGAATGTTCCCTCTGCTCTTTTCTACATAATGAAAGTATAGTGACCATTGACTGTCAAGCTCCAAAAAACACCATAAAGCACCACTAATGTAGTTGACGAGACTTATCCGCTATATTCCACTTCTGAACTTTACAATGACTTTGCGTGAAGAACATACTGAAATTTAAACGTTATTTACTGAAAAGTGCCATAGCTCTGAACTCCTGATTGTACGTCTGCATACTAATGCTTACGAGAAGTGTTAACTAATCATGTGAACTGTTATTAACGCCGTGATTCCTTCCGGTCAGATAAAGACGGATTGGGAATCAGCATCATCGGGATGGGTGCCGGCGCAGACATGGGCCTGGAAAAACTGGGAATCTTCGTCAAGACAGTGACGGAAGGAGGAGCCGCCCACAGAGACGGAAGGTCAGTTAGAGAATTACAGGACATGAGTGGGATTTATATGGATTTAAGTGAAAATGAGAGTGAAAAGAAACTGGGATTCCTTTACCTTCTGTCAGTCTGTACTACTAGTACATCGGCTTTCATCAGTCTGCAAAATGGATTAAATACCAAAGTCACAGAGGAATCACCAGACATGCAGTGGAAACTGTGAGGCTGATGCTTTTAGACTGATATGAGACCACATTTAAGCTTTTATCAAAATGAATAGTGTCCATGGGTTTGTTATTTATAAAACAGAAGTGTATCTGGAGTTACACTTGACCGAGTATTAGTCAAAACATATGTGCATTGATAGAGAGATGGAGTTTATTGATTTATAATGAGTAGAATCTGACCTTGCATTGGCATTTGAGCTCTTCAGGCCCTGGAGTGAGTCATGGAGGTCACAGAGAAGCTATTTCTATCTGCCAAGCTCAAGAGGTTTGAAAAATAACAGCAATTCAGCCTAGAGAAGCCCGCTTTTGCTTATGACGTTCATTTAGATCGCAGGAGATTCAGCGAGTGTTAGGGATCTTAATAAAAACGTTAGTCATAACGTTAGTTATTTCTCTCCGGTCTTGAGTCAGTAGGTTCATGGTGCATTGCAGTGGCTTCTTTCTCATTTTGGCATGACAGTTAGAAACCGTCCACCTGAAAGCCACAGGAGACATAAAAATCTAATAAGCCAATGCTGAAATGAGCTGTTGCCACATGTGTGACAGAAGTGCTTCAGTATCGAGTGGGACAGACTTTAGCGTTCAGAAATGACCTCAACCTCACTCTCTGGCACCTCATTGGTGCTCCTGCTGTCTATCAAATGTACATCTGCCTTGGCAAACAGGCTCTTTTGGATGGGGCTGTATAGTTTGATGTGTTTTATGACTGAGAGGATCGATCAATCATTTTAATGGCTTGGAATACAAGAAGAGGTTTAGTTAAGTGAGGCACAGATTCACTGCTGCTGTTGGTCAGTTTTCAGACTGAATAAATGATTCCTTTGGCGTTGTCAGTTCTTTTACACGTATAGGGATGAGATTGATCAGTATCTTGGCCCACAATGTAGCAGCCATTTTACAGATACACTTTTCCTCCCTGAGCTGTTATCCTGGTTATTTTTTCTCTCGGTAGGATCCAGGTGAATGACCTGATCGTGGAGGTGGACGGAACCAGCCTGGTGGGCGTGACCCAAAATTTTGCTGCATCGGTCCTCAGGAACACCAGTGGCACTGTCAAGTAAGGAAATTAAACAACATTTTCATAGAGAGTTAATTTAAAAATCTCACAGGTCAAGCTTTGGTCTGGTCATATTATATATTATATTATATTATATCATATTACATTACATTATATGTGACCCTGGACCACAAAACCAGTCATAAGGGTCAGTTTCTGTTAGGATAGGACAATATATTTACAACTATTTGAAAATCTGGAATCTGAGGGTGCAAAAAAATCTAAATACTGAGAAAATCACCTTTAAAGTTGTCCGAGTTTTGGTATATTTACGGTAGGAAATTTGCAAAATATCATCATGGAACATGATCTTTACTTAATATCCTAATGATTTTTGGCCTAAAAGAAAAATCAATAATTTTGACCCATGCAATTAGGGTTGGGCCGATTAGACAATGCCATCGTCCATCGCCGATGGCTGATAGACATCACGATGTTTAGACGGCATCGTGATTCCACACCCCCTCCCCCCAATACCCCCCGCAATCCACTGCATCCCAGTACTGTGTTCGGAAAGAAAATGACGTGTATTACGGGACCCCAAAAGGGAATAAATATGAGATGGGAGGAAAATATATATATTATATATATAATATATATTGTGGGCATCAGGGAGCCGCTATTATGCCTAGCATTGAAACTGTTTTTTGCGTGATCGCTTTTTAGTTTCACTTTCACTTTCAAGATTCGCGATCGCACGTACTCTGTTTATACTATGGAGCGGCAGTACTTACCACACATTTTACAAGATTAGATGTTTGTCAGTTGTGCTCGGGATCATTCGCCATCAAGCTGGTCGCACACTGGACGAGAAGCTCAGCGCCGCGTCGCACCACGTCTTTATATTGTTTTGAATCGTTGCTAGGCGCCGCCGGTGTGCATAAGCTCATAGAAAATGTGTTTGAATTTTAAAGACATGGCACGGTGCGGTGCGTCCAGTGTGCGACCAGCTTCAGTCATCTCTCCTTACTCTGTCTGTTTAAGTGGTAAGTGAAACTTTGTATACTGCAATGTAACAGGCAACCGTTGGCAATCGTTATTTGTTTTCCTTTCCGTTCTGACTACAGATTTACGCTTCGGGCACTAGTGCTTTGTTCCATACATCGATACGACGATGTATCGTCACAGAGATTTGACAATACGAGTATCGATACAGCTGGCCCTTTATCGATATTGTGGCACGTGTGCAGCAGTGGACCGCACTAAATTTGAATACAAGAACACCGTTTAAAATGTTTAACAACAATGCTGGCCGCTGAGGAACAATACTGGGTTGCCTGACATAAAGAAACGTAATCCCCGAAACAGAGCTTCCCACTTGCGCAATACGGAAATATCCGCTAAGTGTAATACTTATCTTTGTCAACCTGGCAATCATTTGTACGCGCTCTCTCTCCACTGTGGATAAACGCGCTTGCTTTCTGAAAACACCGGCTAGCTTGCAGTTTAGCGATCTCCACTTCAATATTCTATTCTCAGAAAAGTGTAATTCATCAAGTTTTCATTTATGAGAGAGAGAGAGATGCTGTGTAAGTATGAATTACTACCGTAACAGTGAAGCTGTGGCTTTAATTCCTTTAGAAACAATGATGTTACCAGCTCCTTGTTGAGAAAGATAATGTAGCTCTTGAGCAATTAAGCTATTTTATAGATAAAATTGCGGGGCAGCGCGAAAAAGTTTGTTCCTGAATGTCTATGTGCGGCCGCAACGTGATCTGAAACCCCAGACTACTTTTTCTGAGATTTTAGCAGAGGTGTTTGTGTTGCACATCATAGAAGACAATGTTAGTGTCCGATAATTTTAACTGTTGGAGAAAACCGGTTAATTTTAAGCTTTTTTGTGCTATTTTAATCTTCTGGGTTTAAAATCTACATCGTGTGACGTCACAATTTGTGACGTGGCAATGGACTATAGTACATTGATGACGCGTCGGTGTCTATTTAATTATTCATGAGACTGTGTGTTCTTATCCTATGAGAAGACGCTTCACTTAATTATTCACAACAGCATGTGTTGATTTGCTATGACAGGCGCTTCAGAATGTGAGATCGCGTACATTAACTGAGAGCGACGTTCATGGATCGAAGGAGAGCGTCTGTTTTTGCTTTGTAATAAGAGTTCGGTACAAACGCGATTCATTCACTTAAGTGAGTGTAACCGTTTTTACAACTCCGTGACACAACCTGTTAAAAGGCTTATATAAACGCAACAGAATAAGCCTAAAAAGTTATCAGAGGTGCAACAGCGCGTTCATATATATGTTTTCGATGAAGAGTGCAAATAGCTGTGCATTTATTTGTGTTTTTAACTCGATGGGAGCGAAATGAAATTGTCTGAACCCAAAGATGTGTGTAGTCTGTCTCCCCTCTTCCCCCTCCGCTCCGCAGCGCACCACGCCCACTTTTTTAGCATTTTTTAAAACTGTGGCGAGAACTAATCAGTGTCGTGTTATTAAACAAAAGAGAGCAGGCCCATTCAACGTGTTCACTCATTTACTCAAGCTTTCTTTATTTCCTTCCCTGCCTCCAGTTCTCCCCTGATCCCCTCGACTCCGCCCAGCCCTTTTCTCTTAAAGAGCCCCATAACAAACACATAATAATCACACCACAATCAGTGCTGAAACAGGGGGTTTCATGACCCTTTAAGACTGGTTTTGTGGTCCAGAGTCACATTTTATTTTATTTTATTTTATTTTATAAGATTGGGGTGTTTTTTGATATTATTAAAATAATATTTTTGAAAATTCTCTTTATTTATTTATTTATTTATTTATTCAAAAATACAGTCATAACAGTAATTTTGTGAAATAGTATTAAATTTAAAATAACGCTTTATATTTGAATATATTTTAAAATGTAATTTATTCCTGTGATGAATTTTCAGCAGCCATTTCTTCAGTCTTCAGTGTCACATGATCCTTGAGAAATCATTCTTTTATTTATAATCATGCAATTTATATGTAATTTATTTATATTTCCTTTTAAAATAGAAAAATCTTAGCGATCCCAAACTTTTGAACGGTAATGTATGTGATAGAATTACGTATATGACAAAAATGATAGAAAATTCTAAAATATTCACTCAAAAAAAAATTACACCAATGCCAAATTTTTGTATTTGTGTCCAAACAATTAATTTTTTTTTAAAAGCTATATATCATTAGAGTATTTTCAGATTTAGTGTGAATGAGTTCACAGAGATCCACTGCTTCATTTTGAACTTTTTTTGCACGTTTTTGTACCAAAAATTCAGGTTTTCGTGTTTTAGAATTTAATTGCCATCTATTTTATCCAGCATTATCTTTGTCATCTCATTTGGCATCAGATACTCACTGACTCACTCTCAACTCTAATATTGCCCTGACAATGCTGTGTATCGAATGGATTGCTGCTTTCTGTTACTTTGATTTAACAGAGATCTAAGACCTGTGTGGTTGTATCTACAGTCACGATGAGGGATTGGGTAATTGTGGCATTTCAAACAAGCTCACGCATCTGCGTCCTGTTTTCTCTTAAGCTGTTCTGGCTAGGCGTGAATGGTGCTTGATTGTAGTGCAAGGAAATGGAAAATGTGATTAATAGACAAGGCTTAAGCCCAGTGGGAGAGAACATGTTTAATAATAACTCTTATTTTTGTGGAATACCTCAGCACAGAGGTGACTGACAATCAGTTGCTTTTAAATAGGATGTAGTTGAAGGCATACAGTGGGATGGCGATGATGTTTTTGAGCCTCTTAGGCTTTATAATGCAGGTCTTTTCCTTCCTGTAAATCATCACAGTACAGAACTCACTTTAGGAATGGCAGCTAGTCCGCTAGGTCACATCTGATTGTCTGGTGTTTGTTTGTTGCAGGTTTGTGATTGGCCGGGAGAAGCCAGGGGAACAGAGTGAAGTGGCCCAGCTGATCCAGCAGACACTGGAGCAGGAGAGATGGCAGAGAGAAATGATGGAGCAGCGCTACAACCCCTACATGGAAGAGGACGAAGAGGTAAAGCTTCATCAGATGCACGATGGAGCCTTTAACAAGCAACTTTTTCAATTTGTGCCTAATGCAGATGGAGTATAAGTAGTGGGATTTAATTAAATAAATATATGCACTGCGTGTTTCAGAGTTAAGCACAGCACTGTGTTCATTTACACATGAGCAGCTCATGATCGTGTTTGGTTCTCAGTAAATGCTGCTCCACACAAACTCATCTCTGCATCTGCTCTGGGTTTGGATTGCTGTAATGTGCATTTGGAAACGCAACACGTGCCAACCGTCTTCCCATATGTATTTGTAATGAGAAATGTTTGTCAACAATAAACAGGCTTTAATGGTTTCCTGTAGTTTTCCATCAAAATAAAAGTTTAAAAATGCTGAAATTAAGGCAGCCATAAATATTGTGAATTAGTATCAAATTTAAAATAACTGTTTTATTTTTTAATATATTTTAAAATGTAATTTATTCCTGTGATGAATTTTCTGCAGCCATTTCTTCAGTCTTCAGTGTCACATGATCCTTCAGATATCATTACTTGAAAAATTACTTGTAATGAGAAGCGTTTGTCACCAAATAGAAGCTTTAATTCTGCAGTTTTCCAAAATAAGTTTAAAAATGGCGTAAATATCAGTATTGTAATTCTGCTGTTGTAGTTTAAAAATAAAATAAAAAAAATTAAAATACTTTAGTTTTTTATTTGACTATTACAAATATTACAAAATCGTATATTTTCAATCCGCAACATTTTAATCAGAAAAATTGCAATTCAATATTTTTCCCACATCATGCAGCCCATGAATTTTCAGTACTCCACCATATGACTTTTTAACCTATTAACTGCAAAGATTTCATTATATTATAGCAAATATTTTGCCAGTGACTGTTGTGTCTGTTGACACAAGCTTTCCTTATTCACACCCAGACAGACATTATACACAGCTGAAAGTGCCATCAATGTCATTGATTCACTTCGTGTTTTTCAGGTGACCAGACTTGTCAACAGATTTCTTGAGAGTAGCTGTATTCTCAAGAAATGGGCTTAAATATTAATAAAAGTGCTACAATTATTTAAAAAAACATTGTTTTTGGTCAGTATTGTGTTAAATCTATGCTTAGATATTTGTAGGTTTTATAGCACATCTAGAAAGTCTATTATTTTGCCTCCAGTTCAGTGGCACTGGATTGCATGTATTACAGCTTTTTTGCACCACTGACCTCAGATTTCATAAGTTAGACTGGAAGTCCTAGTCAGTGTGTGTGTTATTCTTTTACATAAGATTTGCTGACGGCACAGAGAAAATGAGAGCTGGGTCAGCGGCTTTCTTCCAGACACAAGATTACTGTAGGGCCGTCTTTATCACAGCCTCATCTGCTGCTGTCTGTTTCTCCACTTTAGGATGAGTTAGATATAAAAGACAGTTTGTTTTTGTCTTGAATTTTGAACAACCACTTTTGATTCAAATTCACAGATAAATCATGTGGGTGGAAAAGACAAGCCTTCCATGTTAAGAAATACTTAACACAAATATTGCACACAAACTGAACAGGAGGATTGATGAGACTATGAAAGTGAGGTGAAGAGTCAAGTGACTAATTTCAGATAATGAGGCTGTAATCATATACATTTAGTTCTCTGCAACAGCGTGTTTTTCCATGTCTAAAATATTATTTTCACTGCAGTATGTGACAGATTTATGGGGGGGAATGATGCTTGACCTTGTTCTTGGCAATGTATCAAAACACCTGAGGTATCCACTGTTTTTGTGACATGTTTAAAATGCTCAAAGCTTATAAATCAAGTTATATTAAAAGAAATGTGGGTTTTTTAACCATTTAATTGCATTAATCTAGCTGTACCCCTTAATGATAGGTTATTAAAGTGATTTTGGTTGCATGCAGTGGAAGACAGGATGTCAACATTTCTTCACCAAGACGCTCTTTCAGGAATCATAAAATCGCAATAATTAGCTCTGTTTTAAAGAACCGCATTGCTTTAACACGTTCATGCTGTACATCCTGTCTCATAAATGTCCTCCACACCTGCCCACACTGCCATGGCGTGAGGGGAATTGATTAATAATTCAGATGTTGAAGATTCACAGTTCTCGCGATCGTTATTCTTGGAGATCTTGGGTGTGAAAGTAAGGGCAGAATTCCATGGCAGTGCATCTCGCGGCTAGATTTGCCAGATCAGTGCCCTCTCAGCGCGGTCTCCTCCGCAACACTGAGCTCACGTCAGTCTGATGTTGTCTTAACGTTTGAGAGGTGCCAAAACAGACTGTTTGTCTGCTACTTCACCCACATGGCAGAGTTCAGACCGATGCATGGACTTAGGGAGACAGAATGACAAATTGGACTCACTGAGATGAGAAAATGAGAAAAATACATTTGTAAATACAGAACCCCCCCACCCCCCATATATATATAAAACTTTGTAAGTAACTTTAAATACGTGTGTGTGTATGTATGTATGTATGTATGTGTATATATATATATATATATATATATATATATATATATATATATACACACACACACACATATATTTATATATGTGTGTGTGTGTGTGTGTATATATGTATGTATGCATGTGTATGTATATATTAGTGCTGTCAATCGATTAAAAATTGAATCGCGTTAATCAGTCATGGACTGTGATTAATCATGATTAATAACAAATTTAAAATATAAGGATTTACCTGTAAATGTGTTGAAATAAAGAAATGCATGACAAACTAGTTTAAGGAAACAGAAGCTTTCACATCTCCGCCAGATATGAGACATAATCCTTATTATTCTTTTATCATTATTCTTTTGTTTTTAATATCCAGGATGTCTTTATACTAGCAATAAAGCGTTTACCAAGCCACATCGCTTCAATCCCGATGCATTTACCCATTTACCCAACTATTATCAAAAGTACTTCTAAATAAATACAACAAAACATTTTCATGGTATACGGTAGTAATATGACAAAATGCATTATGAAGAAGAATTGGACCTGTTCTGCAGTTGCATTAGAGCTAACATTAGCATCGTGCTACATAAGACAATTTATGAGATTTAATAGTACACTTTTACTCAGAACTCACTTCAAACCACCATCGAGTGTTTGTAATAACTTCCTTTTGCGATCACATGTGGAATTTGGACGTTTACTGTTGTTAAAATATGCCATTTATAGCCTTTTATATCGCTGCACAAATTAGCATTTCAGATGTACACATTCATCTCAAGAAAATCACATATAAACCATATCCTATCGTAATCGTTTGTTTATTATCTTATATAATCTATAGTGGCTGTTGTCATGTTTATTTCTGCTGTGTAAAAGCCTTAACGTGTATGCTCTGGCTGAAACTCACGTTGTTTGTGATGTTACAACCGCCTCTCCGTTCTTAAGTTGCCAGGTATACATTCCAATTATAATACACATTAGTAAAAGGATCTATTTTAATTTTTATTTATCTATATACACTTTGGGCGGCCGTGATTATAAAAGTAGCCCAAAAAACCGAAACCCACGGCTCTGTAAATTTTCCCACAACTGTATTTTCAAAATAGCCCAATTGTGCGGGAAAACCGCGACCGTGGCAACATTGGTTCGCTGTACCCTCATCACACAATGATAGATAACCTTCCGCGCTGCGATGATGGCAAGAAGTTGGGGTCAAACCTTATCAAACGATTAATTTGCGTTAAAAAAAATATTGCAGCGTTAAAATTATATGATTAATCGCATAGCGTTAACGCTAACGTTATACACCTAGTATATATATGTATATATATATATATATATATATATATATATATATATATATATATATATGCGCACACACATATATAAAGTTACTTGTGTGTGTGTGTGTGTGTGTGTGTGTATATATATATATATATATATATATATATATATATATATATATATATATATGTATGTATGTGTGGGGGGGGGGTGTAACCAAAGTAAATTTATATTCACTAAGGAATCCTGAAAAAATGTATGTAAGAAATGTTTCCTTTAATAATCAACATATTAGAATGATTCCTGAAGGATCATGTGACTGAAGACTGGAGTAATGATGCTGAAAATTCAGCTTTTCGATGACAGGAATAAATTATATTTTAAGATATAATAAAATGAAAAAATTATTTTAAAATGTAATGATATTTCACAGTCTTACTGTTTTGATTACATTTTTTTCGTCACATAAATGCAGCTTTGGTGAGTGTAAGACACTTCTTTTTAAAAATGTAAAATACTAAAATATAAAATAAGTGTAATAAATGGTCATATGTGACCCTGGACCACAAAACCATAAGGGTCATAAGGGTCAAGTTTTTGAAATTGAGATTTATACATCACCTGAAAGCTGAATAAATAAGCTTTGCATTGATGTATGGTTTGTTAGGATCGGACAATATTTGGCCGAGATACAACTATTTGAAAATCTAGAATCTGAGGGTGCAAAAAAATCAAAATACTGAGAAAACCGCCTTTAAAGTTGTCCAAATGAAGTTCTTAGCAATGCATATTACTAATCAAAAATTAAGTTTTGATATATTTACGGTAGGAAAATATCTTCATGGAACATGATCTATAAAACATGATTGTTTTAGAAAAATCTGTAATTTTGACCCATACAATGTATTTTTGGCTTTTGCTACAAATATACCCGTGCAGCATAAGACTGGTTTTGTGATCCAGGGTCACATATATAATTTAAGTTAATATTTATGTTTATATATTTTTTATTTTTTATTATAAATGTATAATTATTTAATCATATATAATAGTTTATTAGTAATGCAGTATTGTTTAATGAATTAATATGCATCAGGCATTTTATAATTGTTTTCATTCATTTATTTAACTGTATAAAATAAAGTACAGAATAATATATGAATAATAATTATTTAATCAGAAAGATCCAGATTATGTAACCAATGTATTTTGTACCTCTATTTGCTGAGAAAACTGAGATTTTTTTAATTTTGTATTTTTACAATTTTACAGTGTATTTTTTCTAAGAATTTTCATCATTTGCTCTGTCAGTGACAAGTGACAGTTAAATTATATTTTATAGAGCATATATGTTAACTCAACTTTATATGACACTTAAGATATTGTAGTCTTCACTCCTATTCTTGTAAATAATTGTTATTGTATCACTCATTGCTGAACCTATATTCTAACCTACAAAACAGACAGATTGCAAAGGTCATTATTAACAGGAAAACTTTACTTCGGAGGAATCAAGATGTTCACCAGCAGTTCTCTCATAACATGTGTCATTAACTGTGGCTGTTTGCCTGATAAGAGTTCACACTGCGTTCACTCATCCAGACAGGAAGTTATTGTGCAGGAGTCTGTCCCAACTTGCAGAGGAAGTCCATTGTTAAAAGGATGTTTGTGATAGTGGTGTATTTGCAGTGGCTCTTAGGGAGTGCTGGTTGAACAACGGCCTTTTGAGGTCAGAGTAATTGCAGTTTTAGGATGTGGAGAACATGTTGGTTGCTTTATTTCAGATGTGTTGGGACATGCTTTCATGGGGGTGTTGCTCAGAAATTCCTAAGAGACTTTGTATGTTTGTTTATGGTCCAAGATATTCTCAACAGCTCCCAAATCACTTCAAATGTGGCACATCAGTGTATCACATGGTTGCAGTTCTTTCAGTTTGCTTTTATCTGCCTTTACTTCATCTTCCTGCAGCTGCACAGTCAATTCAAAATGGTGGTTGGCCAGTCACAGGGTTTTTTTGGGGTTTTTTAACAGTGTCCTGGTATGTGTTTTCCCCCCTTGATCCAATTGGTTTCTGCCTAGCTTAACTCTGACATCTAGTGGTTAATGTTATTAACACACTGATTGGAAGCCAATACATACCCAAATTCATTTAAGTCAAGAATCCTTATCAGATGTCTGATACAGAAACTTCTTTAGCTTTAAAATCTATAAATTGATTAAGGTCAGATATACAAATCTCAATTGCAGTATGTGTCTCAATATCCATCTCTTTTTCTTTCTCAATTTCTTGTCCGTGTTCAGACGGGTGAATATGCCACCGATGAAGAAGAAGAGATGAGCCCAATGTTTCCTAATGCCATCGAGGTGTTTGACCTGGCAGAGAATGAAGACATGCTCTCTCCTGTGGAGATGGACCCAGAGAAACTTGCACACAAGTTTAAGGAGGTCAGTGGGACACACAAGAAAACTTCTAAAGCTGACCACACATAAACACATTAGTATAAAAAATATGCAAACCTGTTCATGCTGGTTTTACTTACTTTGATTTGTCTTATGAAATTAACTGAGAATCCACCAATAAAAAAACAGATCAATTGATGATCATTTTATTTATATTATGATTAATAGCTATGATTAATATTAATAGTTTTTAACTATCTGTCTATCTATCTATATCTACCATCTATCAAACCCTATTATTCTTTTTATCCATTCTTTTGTCTATCCATCTATCTATTTATTTATCTATCTATCTATCAAACCCTATTATTCTTTTTATCCATTCTTTTGTCTATCCATCCATCGATCCTTCTATCTACCTGTCTATCTATCTATCTATTTATCTATCTATTAATTTATTTTTAATTTTATTTAATTTTATTTTGTTTATTTCACACTTAAGCTCCGATATGAAAATGTTGGTCTATATCAGCAATTTTATTTTATTTTATTTTATTTATTTATTTTTTACACTAAAGCTCCAATAAGAAAATGTTGGTCTATATCAATATTTTATTTATTTATTTATTTATTTTATAGTTTTTTTTCCTATCAATAAGGGATGTACACACTGTAAAAAAAAAAAAAAAAAAGTATTTGTAAAAAATAAAAAAGATTATTACATTTCATAAGAAAATACTATTTCAGTTTTTCAAAATTTCAAAATTTCATGATTAATAATTAAACGTGTTACTTGCTGACTGTTTCTTTCTAATTGTTTGTGAAATTTACTAGCAATTTCTGAGTGAAAATTTGTTTCTACACCAGTTTTTTAAGTGTAGGTATTATAAATCTGCTGTTTTGTTTATTAATTTAAAATATATATCATTCACCCTGTATCTCAAATGTAGAATTATATGCTACATTGTAGAATTTTAATTAAATTCAGATGTCAAAATGTTAAGAACAGATTGACAGATGGATATCCATTTAGCATTTGAAAAAGAAACATACTATATATATATATATATATATATTAAAAAGAATATATACTGTTTGAATTGAAAAATAAAAGGCCTTATTATATAATAATAATTAGATAATAATAATAATTGCTTATATCATTATGGTCTTAACAGTTCCAAAATAAATAATATCATTTAACTTTCATTTGAATTTGTTTGTAGATATATATCTGTATGAATGCAATAATCAAGAAAAATCTTACATCCATCAATACATCCATCTCTGTGTCTCCAGCTCCAGATAAAACATGCTGTGACCCAGGCTGAGATCCAGCAGCTCAAGAGGAAGGTATGACCTCTTGTGCATGTCATTTTGTTTGCTCGCTTTAAATTTAAGGTTTGAGAATAATAAACATTTGTAAGAGATCTTTAAACAACCTTTATTTACCCTCTCTGTCTCTCTCTAGCTGGCTCACGCTGAGCAGGATAAGCTGCGCTGGCGGATGGAGAGGGCTCAGTTGGAGCAGACGGTGAGAGAGAATAAGGAGCGGATGGAGAAGTTAGAGGGCTATTGGATGGAGGCTCAGAGCTTGTGCCAGGCGGTGGACGAGCACCTGAAAGAGACACAGGCCCAGTACCAGGCACTGGAGCGCAAGTACAGCAAAGCCAAACGCCTCATCAAAGAGTACCAGCAGAAGTGAGTGCTGGCGATTGAGGATAATAACGAGTCAGACTCAATATAATGACTTACATCAGGATCACAAAACAAAATAAGCATGTCCGTGGGGTTTGTGGTTGAAGAAATGAGACAAAACTCCTTCATGTGACCCAGCCAAAGGGTTTAAACCATGTTGTGCGTTGTCTTGCATTGCATTGCAGAGAGATTGAGTATTTGAAGAAGGAGACGGCCCAGCGCAGAGCACAAGAGGAGTCAGAGGCCAGCCACAAGGTGGAGACAGAAAATCTCCAGGAGAAGGTGCGTTTGGAAACCAGTATTTCCAGAAACAGTTCGTTCCTATTGCTCACACACTGTGTGATCCACAAGGGTGAATGCAAATACTAGTTTTATATAACATTTATTAGTGGTAAATCTTTAAACAGACAAGCACCTACTTACATTTCGAGCCTTCTGTCTATGCATAGTCCATCGAGATCCCTCAGATCCTCAGATTAGAGGTTGCTGATTGGTCCTAGGGCAAGAATAAAACTGAGAATTGATCCGGCTTTTTATTTGCATGCCTATTATTAACATGTTGGCTGTTTATTAGTACTTATAAAGCACATATTCTGCATGACCTAATCCTACCCAACACCTAAAATTAACAACTACCTTACTAACTATTAATAATTAACAATTCAGGAGTTTATTGAAGCAAAAGTCATAGTTAATGGTTTGTTAAAAGCGAAAATTGGACTTTAAAATAAAGTGTGACCAATGTTGTTATAATTTTCAGCACTGTACAGCACTTTGGTCAACTTTGAGTTGTTTAAAATTGTGCTTTAGAAATAGACTTCTAAAATCCTATTTTTACTTGAGCATAAATTCTACCCAATTCTTTTTTTTTTTAAATATCGCAATAAATATCGTATCGTGGACTTCATATCGCAATATTATCGTATCGTGAGATTTAGATATTGTTTTAGAATCCTGGGGGGGAAAAATCAGTTTTTACAAAAAATATTAAGCTGTGCAACTGTTTTCAACATTGATAATAATAAGAAAAGTTTCTTGAGCAGCAAATCAGCATATTAGAATGATTTCTGAAAGATCATGTGATGTGACACTAAAGACTGGAGTAATGATGCTGAAAATTCAGCTTTGCATAACAGGAATAAATTACATTTTGAAATATATTCACATAGAAAACAGTTATTTTAAATTATAATAATATGTTACAATATTACTGTTTTACTGTATTTTTGATCAAATAAATGCAGCTTTGGTGAACATAAGAGACATTTTCAAAAATTTTAACCACCCCAAACGTTTCAACAGTAAAGTGTGCATTTAAAGATAAAAGCATTTGCCACAATTATAAAAATGTTAATATTGCGTGCAACTGGCTTGAACTTCCATGTGTTTCCATCTCAGATTACTGACTTGGAGTCAAAGGTTGGCGCTCTGAAGAGCTTGGAGCCATCGTAAACCTTCCGCTGTGGAAATGACAGAGAACGACAGAAACGCCTTCAACTCCGCCCACTCTACCCTCCGACCACATTTTCCCTCCATGACCTGAAGAGCCTGATGAACTACAGGAAACATGCTGAGGGGATGTTACCGGGGACAAAGAGGGGACAAAACAAACACTGTACCAGACGCCTGAAGGACGTCTAGCCATCAGGAGGCCCTTTTTATAGTCATTTAGTCATGTTCTCCATTTCTTTTTAAGCGCCCTTAAAGGTATTATGAGCCTCTCTGCTCTCGGCAGGAATGTAGAACCTCTTGGTTAATAAACGTTCACTCACATGCTTGCAGGAGAAGAAGGAAACGGTTGCCGGACAAAGGCGGCACGGATGCCCACACGCACCCTTAATAAGTGTAGGATCGGAGTGAGAGGCGGCCTGTATAGCAGTGACTGACAAGAGGACTGTTTGTATATATTCTGGCATATATTTAAAAATTAAAATCGCTTAAGCAATGTGCTGTGGGGAGGAGAAGGGGTAAGGGCTTTACTTTTCACATCTAGGCAAATAATACAGTGAAAACGGTCAATTTTGCATGGCAAAAGAGATGGGATTAAGGGTTTTTTTTTTTTTAGGGCCAAGTTGGAAAACAGGGTGTGAAAAGTGTAATCTTGACATTTAGAGTTAGCATTCAGGGGCTTCTCATGTTTGCTTTCTGTGTAAAAGACGTGTTAATGGAAGTGTAGAATGAATAGGGGCTTATGGGTGATGATTTCTTCACAGGAGAAACATCACTGTGTGCTTATAAACTCCAGTGCTTGTGGTTAGTTGGTGCAGTGCGCCTCCGTCAACCCTGCAACGTCGTCTGACTCTGTGACGTGACAGAGTAAGACTTCTGCATCAATCGGAAATATGGCCTTGTTTTATTGCTACCCAAAACCTTTCACCAGCCCTCTCTGTTTAAGCAGATTCGTAGTGTGTTTACTCCAATGTATTGGTCTCCAGAGACCACAGTAAGTGCACTCAGATTGCACTACGGAGAGTCCAGGAGAATCCAAAATTTTTGTGCTTCATTCCTCCTCTGTCCTGATGGACGTATTGATTCAGTATTATCATTCCATATACTATGATGTGGAATCTCCTTTTAGTTGTTTCGTGGTGTTATAAGCCACGTTTGTCTTTGTTATTTTGTCTTAAATGTGTTTTTGTTTTTTGTTGTACTCCTGGGAAAACTGGAATTTTGACAGGAATTGAAGGAATTTGAGACTTTAATTATATGCCACCTTTTTAAACACAAATCTAGCGATGGTTTGAGATATTGAGCGTCGTTCATAGGAAACAAGAATTTATGTGTGAAATTTTCGTAAAAACCACTCTTGAGGGCCGTTCACACAGAACCTATAAAAACCATGTCTTGAGATTGTGTTTTGAGACACGTCCACTAAAAAACACACGTTTTTTTTTTAAAGTTGAACTCATTTTTAATTTGAGTACCATGTTTTAAAATGTTGTTTCATACGCAAGAAGCTGCAAAAGCCACAAGACACGAGCGCAAAGGTCAAACACGTCCATCTAGCACGTTGTTTACATTGAAAAACATCAGAAAAGTAGAGCAGTGAAATGCAAAAAAGGCGTTCTGTATGAACCACCTCCGCATAGCCTAAATGAAAGGGTTGGTTCACACAGAATGCGTTTTGTGTTCTACTGCACTGCTTTTTTGTTATTTCTCTCGTAAAACGCATGAGCTTTGCGTTTTTAACACACTGTCAAGTGTCAACCCTACTCTCTGTTTTTTTCTTTGTTAAACTGCGTCACACGCATTTGTAAACTGAAAAACGCCTTCTGTGTGAACGGCCCCCAATCTGTGGAGCGCAGAGTATTTTCTTTAGTTCAATCTGATAGTTCTGTCCTATTCTCGCTGTTGGGTCTCTTTCATCAACCATATTAATGAAAGAAAATCAAGTTGGTTTTTCACATGCCAAAAAACTCTTATTCCTGGCTCAGTATTGAAAACTTTAAAGAGTATTGGAGTTCTTCCCGATCCCTCCCGAAAGTGTTTGTGTTGTTTAGCTTTTCACAAACTGTTCTCATTTTATGTGATTGTTCATTTTCATAAAGTTTTTAGTATTTTTTTTTTATGTTACAAGTCATTTTCTGTTTTACATTGGTTAAAAATGTTGAACAAGCAACAGGGTAACACTGAGAATACAAACGATGCTGCAGAGTTTTGTCAAATGAAGAGTAGGAACATCACATAATAGGAAACTTAAAATTATTACTATTCTGCTAACCTGTTTTGAATGTCAATCATCCTAAACCAAACCAAAACATAAACTTGAGTTTATGTCTGACTTTCGTTGTCATAGTCACCTAAAATCATTTTTCAAGCAAGCGAGAACAAGCACTGACAGGAAACGATTTTCTCGCTCCATAAAATACAGGACTATTATCTCAGTCGTGCTGCTCTTGATTTCGTTGATTCTTTAACCCTATAATTTAGGAAGCCCACTGGGTTGGTAAGGACCTTGTTAGCAAAGATATTCGAACAAAACGGTCATATTTGCTGTGTATAGTTCTGTTTACTGTGAGCCTCTGTTTGCTGAGATGTAATGTTGTAATGTACTGACTAGTACAGGACGACCGTGTATGGATGTCCAGACGGTGGCACAGTTGAAACATGGAAACGTTCATTTCTTATCCCCGTGCGTCACGCTGTAGAAACGAGCACACTGGGTTATGGAGGTAACGGACCCTTTGAATCTTTTAAACGCTTTTAAATTTCACATTTTAGCTTAGCTTAGCTGCTACCTTTAATGAAATGAATTTGCTTCCATGTACAGGAACGAGCTCTGTGTTTTTCTCCTCGCTTGCTGGCGTAATAGGCCTAGTTGGTTCCTCTTTATTTTTGGTGTCCTACAGTGTATTTAAATCTACTGTAATAATAAAACGAGTACAGAATAACATGTTTAAAGATGTTACATTACAGTGTCGTTAAACAAGCAGCAACTTGTTTGGAGCTACATTGGAGGGAAAAAAAGTGTCTACGAATGCCACAATTTGTAATTTGATTGTAATTGCCAGCATTAGCAGATTTGTCTGACACCTAACATAAAGCAGGAACGCCGATTTTATAGTTGTTTTACGAAATCGACTCCATTTCCTCTGTACTGTTTAGTTCCTTTTTTTTTTTTACCCCTGCCATGTAAATTGCTACAACATGAACTAGAGGAAGATGTTCTCCATTTGAAATAAGCGTCATCATGTTCAATAATTGCATAAGTACTGTCATAATAAATGCAGAGATGTGCTGAGCAACACTTTGAAATTTTGTCTGTTTTGAAAGTCAGTGTTCATTATATATCGCTGATCAGGTGAGTAAATGCTATCACGTTTTGTAAAGTTGTTTCTTATAGCACCTGGCGATATTGATATATTAAAAAATGATTCATTCATATAAACATACAGGATTATAACATACAGCATTATTATATTTCTGTCCATTTAAAAAAAATATATAATTTGTCAACAGCACAAAAATAATAATGTATTGCTTCTCACTATTTCTGCTATTCCATTTTTATTTTTATTATTAAATGAATCCAAGCTACTCCACTAAATTTTAGGAAAAAGACGGCCTTCCTTGTAATTTTAAAAGAAACACGACGAGTCGCGGTAGCGACGTGGGAATCGTGATTGAATCATTCTTCTGAGTCGATTCTTTTTAAAGAACGAAATGATTTGAATGGTTCTTGCGTGATTTCGACTAATCAGACTGCAGCAGATTCCAATGATATAGCCAGAGCAAGTCAGTTACGCTAAATGACTGAACTGGGGCTGGTTACATAAAAGGTTAAGACTAGTCTTAAAAGCTAGTCAGCTAATTTTTAAGATTTGTCATAATTTTTTACATTTAGTTACATAAAAATGTAGATTGGTCAGACTGTCTTAACATTGAGGCTAAGTTTATGCAACTGCCCCCTGGTCTCAAAATAAGCCAAAAAAGAGAGTAATATGAAGCTTGAGTGCTCTTATTAATAACAATTACCAATAACGTCTGAGAAAAAAAAATTAAAATCTTTAGCTGGAAAGCTTTTTAGTTTTAAGAAATATAAAATACACCACCATTCTTGCACTACGTACACATACACACTTACTGAGGCAGAACGTCTCGAATGCTCATCACAAGAGGCTTTATTTTAGATGCATCTTTGACTCACGTCAAGAAAAGGGGGCGGGGCAATGTCGCATGCCCCGCCCTCCGTGTCTTTCATCGGACATGTCTGAGTTTCAGATAATCGCACTGTAAACACGGACTTCTGTACAAAACCAAAAAACAACAAGAGAATACCCGCTTTAAAAAGATCAAATAAAAACAAATGAGAAACTTTAACCAAATAAAAACAGCAAAATCCAACTAAACCACCTACATGCTGTACAATTCATCCATTGCAGACAGACAACGCAAAAAAACTATGCAACCAAAACAGAGGATATGTACAGGTCATCTGTAATGGATAAGAAATGATATCAAACCGAAACAACAAAAACCAGCGAATATGCTATACAATTCTTTCATCGCAAACCACAGACTCTGTCTGGGCCGTCGCCTTTTAAACTGTACACGTATGCTTTTTTTTTCTTAGATTTACAAAACAAATATTCTTCTTGAGAGTCCATCTCATAGCTCTTACATAAAATAGAGTCATATTCATATTTATTTTTGCTATTTACATGACGTATGTACAGTGCAGCCTTACAGGCCGTTCCTTGTATGACCTCAGGAGGAGATCCTGATAGAGTCCAATCCAAGACAAGTCGTCCCGTACAGAGCCCGTTTTCAGCTTGGGATCATTCTGGAGAAAACTTGGGTGTAAATAAACACTTTTCCAGTTATGAGAATTAACTTCACACCAGGCCCTTTCAACATAACGCAAGGACAAACCGAAAACAAGCGCTTGACCAAGTAAAGCTCAAGTTGAAATGAAGCTGGGCCGTAAGCAACTACTGATATTAACGTGGTTCTGTTCAAAAAATACGATAAAATACTGCATTTGATCATTTTTTTTGGTCTGTTGCTTATCTTTAATAAATTAACAGCAAAGTTCAATTTGGCTTCTACGCTGCAAAAAATAATTATCAATATTTTTGTCTTATTTTTCTATCTAAACATCCTTAAAACAAGATCAATTTAATTCAAAAATATATGTGACCCTGGACTACAAAACCAGTATTAAGTAGCACAGGCATATTTGTAGCAATAGCAAAATTATCAACTTTTTTTAATGCCAAAAATCATTAGGATATTAAGTAAATATCATGTTCTATGAAGATATTTTGTACATTTCCTACCATAAATATTTTAAAACAATTTTTGATTAGTAATATGCATGGCTAAGAACTTCATTTGGACAACTTTAAAGGTGATTTTCTCAATATTTTGATTTTTTTGCACCCTCAGAGTCCAGATTTTCAAATTGATTTTCAAATTTTTCAAGTTGTATCTCGGCCAAATATTGTCCTATCCTAACAAACCATACGTGAATGGAAAGCTTATTTATTCAGATTTCAATTTCAAAAAATTGGTTTTGTGGTCCAGGGTCACATATTAATATTCCTAATCTGAATAAAGTTTAAGACTTGTTTTCAAAGTATACATCTATAATTTGTTTTTACTCCACTGTTTCTTCTTGTTTTAAGCATAAATCTAACAAAATGTGTTGTATATCTAGTACTTAACATATATATTAAATATATTACATTAATTAAATGTTTAAATATTAAAAGTGTTATGTAATTTTGTTTTAAGAAAAAAAAAGACAGAAATATTGCCATAAATTGCAGTTTTTGCAGTAAACAAGTTCCTGTACATTCACTTTAACATCCAGTTAAAGTGAATTTTTTCTGTATTATGACTTTATCATTTACATTATTCAGGTTAATTATGAGAATATCCTGTACGCTGGAGCTGGTCTTGGATTCGGGACTCCTTTTTGATGGGTGGGGATCCATATTGTTGAGAACACTAACATCTAATGACTGCAGCCAATTGCACAGGGTTGCAGTAAGTGCCAGTGTTGGCAGGGAGGAGGGAAGAGTTCAAGAGGTCAGATTGTCTCATGTATTTTAGGGTCATGAATGGCCAAAATGCAGTCTGTTTCTGAAGGCCCGGATGACAGGTTGTACAGATTAAGCTTATTCCGGTTTGGTTCAGTTCAACTGATGGCAGTGCAATCAGGACAGGTTTCCCTTCAGTTGTGAACAGCAGGAAAAAAAAAGTAGAAATGAATCCAGACCACAATGCGTGGTCATAGTTAACATTGACACAGAATCACTCAAAGCACAATTCACACCATTTTCATGAACAAATTTCCTCGTTCAATGATTCGGAGGCGGAGCCTGAGATGATTGACAGCCCAGCTGGGTTGATCTGCGACAATGGAGAGAGAAGGGTTGGGTGTGTGGGTTTATTGGTGGGAACAAGAGGTTTTGTAGATATGGCTTGTAGGTACGCTTGGTCCCTTCACATGTCTTTTGGCTCCAGCTTGCTGGACATCTCAAAAAGCAGGTTCTGATTGTCGATGACCTGCAGTTGCCGAACATACGCTTTCGTCTGGAGGTGAGAGGGGGACGGCTCGGCCTCCATTGCTGTGAGAAAGACAAAAAGAAATCAATTAAGGATTAGAAATTAGAACAACCTTTTTATAAATAAACTGATGTGATATTTATAGTACATTTAGCATGCTCAACAAAGCTGGCATTTATTTGATTAAAAATGCTGTAAAAACAATAATATTGTGAAATACCCTTTCAATTTAAAATAACTTTTCTATTGTAATATATATTAAAACGCAAATTATTCCTATAATATCAAAGCTGAATTTTCATCATCATTACTCCAGTCTTCAGTGTCACGTGACCCTTCAGAAATCATTTTAATATGCTGATTTGCTGCTCAATTATTATCAGTAATTATTGGTACTCGATTGTTAATAATTTTGTGAAAATCATGATGCTTTTTTCAAGATTCTTGGATGAACAGATGATTCAAAAATGTTTAGGATTACAAATGTCTTTAATGTCGCATTTGTCCTTATGGAATAAAAGTATTATTTTTAAAATATATATTAAAATACAAAAAACAACAACATTCTTTTACATTGTAATACTATTTCACAACATGACTGTTTTTGCTGTATTTTTGGTCGCTAAATGCACCACTGATGAGCATAGGAGACTTCTTCCAACAACATTAAAGATTTTGAATTACTCCAAACCAGTAGTGTAAATGTAGCTATTATTACAAATAAATTATTTAAAACTATTTATTTAAAGTTTACAGCAAAAAAATGCAATCACACAACCAAGATTTTAAACCCTAAACAAGCCACAATTTTTTTTTATCGCAAATTTGGCTGCAAATGTAGCAAACCTCAAAAAAAAAAAAAAAAACAGTTTAGCTGCGTTCAGCTAAAGAAATCAAGTCATACATGTTTAAAACAGGGCAAAATGATGACAAAATTGCTCTTTATTAGTATTACATTTACAGCATTCTTCAAACTACTGTAAACTGCAGATGAGTATGTGTAGTGATGTATTGATTGAGGTGATCCTGTGGCTGACCACATGGTGGCGTGGTAGAGCTGAGATACCAGCATACATGTGCTCACAACCACTCATGTCCAGCTGACCTGACTTTACACACACAGCAAGCATCCGTTGCTAAGCCACACTTTTCAAAAAGAAACTGAGTAGAAAAAACTGCAAGAAAATAGAGCAAGAGAGAGAGGAGGAGGAGGAAGGAAAACAGCTCTTTCAGTAGCTATGAATAGCAGCACATTGTCCTCTCTGATCTCAAGAAAAAAAACTGTCACTCCGCCTCTGCATCAGATTCAGCTGTCACTCAAGTTATAGTGAGACAGATGCTACTGAACACGTCCAACCGCTCATGTACTGAAAACCTTTGCTGCTAAAATCATTTTCTATTTCAAAAATATATAGATTTCAAATACATGCTGCTCTTTTGCATTTTCTGTTCATCAAAAATCCTAAAAAAATGTTATCATGGTTTCTACAAAAATATTAAGCAGCACAACTGTTTTAAACATTGATAATAATAAGAAATGTTTCTAGAGCATCAAATCAGCATATTAGAATCATTTCTGTAGGACTGAAGCCTGAAGTAATGGTGTTGAAAATTCAGCTTTGCTATTTTAAATCATAAAAATATTTTAGTGTAATTTTGATTTTAAAAATGTAGCCTTAAGGACCTTACACACTGAGTCTGAAATTTTCATATGCCTTTTTTTTTCTTTTGTAGTCATCATTCTAAAAATTTGTCACACACAGAAACTTTGCACACTGAGTCCGATGCATATTAATTAATCCGTTGCGAAAAAAAATAGCAAAACAATACAAAATGGAGTCTTCAAGCAGTGAGGAGGATTTTGTTGTCCTCTCTCTTTTTAAAAAGAAAATAGGAAATATTGGGTCCATCCAATCATGAGATAGCATAGAGAGGAAGGAGAGTTCCACCTCCTTATTAAGGAGATGCGGGATTATCCTGGGTGATTCAAAGTTTACTTCAGGACATCAGTAAACTTTGATGCTTTGCTAGTGATACTGGAGCCACATATTAAAAAGAAGACCACCAAATTCCGTGACCTCAGTGTGCAAGGACCTTTACAGTGCTTTGTGCTGCGAGACGAAGTGGTTGAACTTGTCAGACGCCATTCTGGATTTTGGCGTTCGCTTGTATGGTGGCTCTGAATTGTCAAAACACCTCTCAAAATGCTTGCTACAGATGTGAAAAACGCAGAAAATCGAGCCCAATATGAATTTTTTAAATTTCGGACTCAGTGTGCAGTGACCTTTAGTGAGCTTTCTCTCAAAAACATTTTAAAAATCGTATCGAGCCCAAACTTTATACTGTTGTGTACATTCATCTTGTGTTGAGGATGTTTTATAACACAAAACCAGACAAAGATATTGATTAACAAGATGACGTTTGCAATACTCTCTCATAGCTCAGAAGATTGAATGGAGTCTTCTCCATATACACTACATCACTGGGTCCCATCATACAGGCACATGGCTTCTCCTACCATTGCTACGCTGATGACACACAGCTCTCTCTCTCTCTCTTTTCAACAAGATGATCCAACGGTAGCTGCACGGATCTCAGGCTGCCTGGCGGGCATCTTGGCATGGATGAAAGAACATCACCTACAGCTCAACCTGCCAAAGACTGAGCTTCTTGTCTTCCCTGCCACTCTGACTCCACAACATGATTTCACCATCCAGGTTCTTCTACAATTACCCCATCAACTTCGGTCAGAAATCTTGGTGTAATCTTTGATGACCAGCTGACCTTCAAAGAGCACATTGCAAAGACTGCTCGATCTTGCAGGTTTGCACTACACAACATCAGAAAGATCAGGCCCTTTCTGACAGAGCATGCTGCACAACTTCTTGTCCAGGCCCTTGTCATTTCTAGGCTGGACTACTGCAATGCACTTCTGGCTGGACTTCCATCAAACACAAATCAAACCTCTACAAATGATTCAGAATGCAGCGGCACGACTGGTCTTCAACGAGCCCAAAAGAGCCCATGTTACACCTCTCTTTATCTCCTTGCACTGGCTACCGGTTGCAGCTCGCATCAAGTTCAAGACTTTGATGCTTGCATATAGAACGACCACAGGCTCAGCACCCTCCTACTTCCACTCACTATTACGAACCTACATCCCCTCGTTCACCATTCCTGGCTGGTGGAATGATCTTCTCACCCCTATCCGGAATGCTGGTTCCCTGTCAGTCTTCAAGCAACAGCTGAAAACTCATCTCTTCGACACTACTTGACTTCATCCTAAACTAAAAAAAAAACTTTCTTTCTCTTTATTTATTCCTTCCCTTGCTAGCTTGTACTTATTTGAACAATGCCTGAGACTTGGTGTTACGAGCACTTCCTCTGTCTGTTTGCCTCTTCAAGATGAATCGCTTTATGTATTCCCCAATTGTAAGTCGCTTTGGATAAAAGCGTCTGCAAAATGACTAAATGTAAATGTAAATGTCATGGTTCATTTACGCAAGTATTCCTCAGAAATTTCCTGAAATAGCCTAGGAAACAAAATGTGGACAGCAGAGCCCAGATCATTTAGTCATAGACAATTTTATAAAGAATTTCAAACTGAAATGTGACAATTTGCATAGCATTTCATTAATGTCTTGGAGCAACACTGGAGATTGAATTAATTTCCTCTCTGTTTTTTTTTTTTTTTTTTTGTAACAATAACAAGAGATCACAGAACTGATCTGAGATCATCTGCAGCCTCCTTCCTTTGACACTTTAACAGCAGGAGCACATTAGAGACAATTACAGAGTCATTAAGTCTCACATCCGAGCAGCTCCCCCAAAGTTCAGAGCCGCTGTAAGGGAAATGGAGTTCTGCATGCTCTTACAAATGTCAATGGCTGCAATGTGCCTATTGAAATTGATGCCCTCTGGCCTCGACTCGTCACCAAATGAGCCTTAGCCACCATATAGAAATGTCATTGCAAATGGGATCCGGTTACGTGGGCGACAGATGGAATGTCACACTACACCAGCATGAATCGACTGACAAACATTCAACATAAATATTAGTGTTTTATGTGCGACAATAAAGACGATAGACGGGGGTTTCAGGTGCATCTAGATTAAATTCGTCACCGCGCATAGAGAAAATCGGACGGTTCTAAAAAAAAAAAAGGCCACTTCTACGCACCGGACTGAAAAAGTGCTGTGCGCTTGACTGGGCATCAGTCCCTCTAATGGAAATGGATGAGGGCAATCCACTCAGGTAGATGATAATTGCAGCCCTCATTCAGAGCCAGAGACAGGAAAATAAGTGGCCTAACGCACGAGACATGCTGCTCGACTTCAACAGACTGACAAGCTGGAGACAATGCACAGAAGAGAACAAAGCGCTGATAAAATAATCATACTAAAATAATAGCCCAAAAGGGTTGTTTTCTTAGTGATTCATGATAAAAATGAGGCTGACTCAGTTATGGCACTGCTAAAATACGGCGGAACATTAACAGTCCACTGAAGGCAGGTCACTGCAAGGAAACACCTCATATGGTAATAAATATAAATGGTATGGTAATACCTACGATAATATGGTAGGTAATAAATACACTTTCATTCAAAAGTTTGAGGTCAGTAAGATTTTTTAATGTTTTAGAAGAAAGAAGTCTCTTACTCTCACCAAGGCTGCATTACTTTAATTAAAAATTCAGTAAAAACTGTAATAGTATACAATATTATTACAATTTAAAATAATTGGTTTCTATTTCATTTTATTTTAAAATGTAATTTATCACTGTGATGACAAAACTGAATTGTCTTCAGTGTCACATGATTCTTCAGAAATCCTTCTAATGTGCTAATGTGGTGCCTAAAGAAACATTTCATATTATTACCAATATTCAGAACAGTTATATTTTTAATATTGTTGTGGAAACTGATTCATTTTCTTTCTTTTTCATGATTTTCAGGATTCTTCGATGAATAAAAAGAACAGCATTTATTTGGGAATACTTTTTGTCACAATGTAAACATCTACTGCAATTTTTATCAATACAATGCATCCTTGCTGAATTAATGTATTAATTTCTTTATAAATAAATACATAAATAAAAACCACTGTTAATCAATAGTGTATAAAAGCACAGCTCCTATATATAAATATATATGAATGGGAACCAAAATTGATCAAAAACTGTTGGTCAAGACTTTCAATAATCATAAATATTTCTATTTTTTCCACCTCAAAACTATGTTTTTAGGCCGGTAAGAATAACTCTATAAAAAGGTAACTGCCATATTGAGAGTTAGGATATTTGACATATTTGATATTTGAACTAGATTTTTTGCTTTCTCCTGTCATATCTCCAGTTTGTCTATTGAGTTAAAAAGGATCTTTTTTTTGATAAATTAAAAAAGATAGATTATGGATAGATGGCTGTCATGAATATTTTTTAAATCTATTCACTACTGTTATAAAAATTCAACCACTAATGAAAATATTTTATACAAAAGTGTCAATCAACAAATTTGATTTAAATCTCTTTTTAAATAATAAATCGTGTTTACCACTTGCTGATCATAAAAATGGTGGTTTCAAATGATCATAATGATAAAATGATACATGGCAACCGCAAAACAAACAGCTGCATGGAGAGGAAGGAAATCTTTTCTGCAGGGTGTGATGGTGCAGACGCTCTTTAAAGACATGCCAGATGATGCATAAGACAAATGGAAAGCTGTGTGGGTGCGTGCAGAGTCACGACTTTTCAACCTCACAGAACGTCACGGTTACCATGGAAGCCATGTTTTGTTTGTGTGATTGATGAGATTTGAATCTAGGGAGTCAAGATTCCAAAGCGGTGAAACCCCAAAAATAATTATAAAGCAGAAACTGATACACAACTAATCTAAGCTTCAATAAATACTAGAGAAAAAGAGCTCAACAACCAGTCTCAGATCAGCACAAAAGACACCTAGGGCCAGATTTACTAACAGCTTGCACAAGCGCAAACCGTCTTTTGGTGTTAAACTAGTACTGTAAGGATTTACTAAAGATGCGCAGTGAAGAATTAGCGCTGAAAAGGTGTGGACACAGTTATTTTTGCACCTGACCTTATTGAACATGAATTTCCCTTTCTGTTTCCCTTTCAGATGCAAAATTTGTTGGGAGGAGAGTATTCAATTGAATCATGCAACAAGATTTACTAACGTTTGCTCTCGTCAAATTACTGGTACACCCAAAAAAAGTGGGTCTTAAACTATTATAAAAAAGTCTTAAACTATTTTGCGCTTGAAATGGCTGCAATTATTGTTGCTAGGAGAAGGCACCGCAGAGAACAGAGAGCCCGTGGTAGAAGGGAGAGGATTTTTTCCACACATATTAATTTATTTGGAATGCCAGAAGAACACATTATCAATGGCGTCACGCAATAACAGGTCTATCAAAACTTCTTACAACTCTTCATTTGTTGGCTTCTGGTTCTTTTGAATGTACTGTGGCTTCTTTCTTTCTTTATTTGCGACTACGCTAATTTGCACTGCGCTTGGTATATTGCGTTGGTCGATATGTAAATGAGATGTTGCGTCTGTTCTTTAACTTGCACGATGTTAGTAAATCACCTGCAGAAATTTCCACACCTATGTTTTGGAATTGCGTGCTCGCGCTAATTTAACCTGTTCGGTAAAACGGGCCCCTAGTCCATATTTTCAACACCCAATGACAGTATCAGGACCAAAGGAGTGAATTGATGCCCATCCACTTTTACAGCAGCATTGGTTCAGAAGTATTTTTTCAAATCATTTTTTCCATAGCGACTTTAAAAAAGTCTTAGTTAAAGCATTATGAACAGCTATGAGGTGAATCACAACATTGCAAACTTTTATTTGACAAATCTGATAAAAAAGACCAAGGTACAAGACTCTGTACTTAGAACTACAGTCCCATGAAGCATTGTGAATGACATAATTGAATTAAAATCGATGGTGAATTATAAAACTATTCATTGAAATTTGATGATGTTATCTACAGAAACAATCATTTCTTTCAATATTCTGATAGCATAATTTGGCATGATTTGCTGGCCGCAACTCTCTGATTGGTGTAATTTAATTCACAGCATCATGGGTAATATAGTTTCTCACCACAAATCCTGCTATAAAACATGATTATTTCAAAAAGCTGAAATAATGTGAAACTAATGGTTTTAACACAAGCATATACCTTCAATTAACAACCTTACAGCTCACATCAGGTCTGTCTTTAAGAGTTATTATTAAAAATCTATTTCCCTATGGAGACGTATTTTCTCTAAATCCGACTGTTGGACTCTATTATGAACGTTATTAATCATTATGCACATGCAAACACATGTACAACCGCAAATCTTACTGTTTGTCTGTGAGCATAAATGTTTTGAAGCACTGCCTAGCTATTGCATGTTTGTGTATACACACGCTGTGGGCATGTGTGTGTGTGTGTTATGAAGCGGTGCCCTGTGGCTCATGGCCCCGAGGGCTGTGCTGTCCCAAACAGATGGGCTGTGGCAGGGTGGAGCAGCAGTCTCCTAGAACTAATCCACTCAGACAGGTGTGTTTGAGTGTGTGTGTGTGTGTGTGTGTAAGTGTTTATGTAGGTATGTTGTTATGTTGGCGGGTGGAGACATGCTCTACTTTTGCACTAATCCTATTTGACAGGCCGATGTCTGTCTGTCTGTCTGTCTGTGTGTGTGTGTGTCTGTCTGTCTGTGTGTGTGTGTGTGTGTGTGTGTGTGTGTGTGTGTGTGTGAAGGAATACACATACCTAGCTGAGTGCTCCTATACCGCCTGATGCTTCGCACCATCTCAGCCACTTTGTGCTAGAGAGAAAGAGACAGAGATTTGATTGACAGTCATTGAGTGAATGGTATGCGGTCACAAAATAATGTATCTGTGGCCACTAATTAGCTCTACAGGATATTGTGTATTAATCAGAGCCTCAGATCTTTCTTAATGACTATTTTAGTCATTTAGAGGGAAAAAGAATGCATTCCTTACAACCCTCATCAATCTGTTGTGAAATTTTAAGAAGATTTCAGATATTTTGAAAAAAGTCTAAAGCTGCATTTATTTGATCTAAAATACAGTAAAAACAGTAATACTGTGAAAGATTTTTACAATTTAAAAATAGCTGTTTTCTATTGTAACATTTTCAAATATAATTTATTCCTGTGATTCAAAGCTGAATTTTCAGCATCATTACTCCAGTCTTCAGGGTCACATGATCCTTCAGAAATCCTTCTAATATGCTGATTTGCTGCTCAAGAAACATTTCTTATTATTATCAATGTTTTCTGTGATAAAAAAGTTCAAATGAACAGCATTTATTTGAAATATAAATCTTTGGTAACAATAAACATGTTTTGATTGATTTCTTTAAAAAAAATCTTACTAGCCCCAAACATTTGAGCGGTAGTGGATATATAATACATATTTACATAGATATTATGAATTGTGGGAAACAATTAAACTGAAATGCTTGAAAGTTGATTATTCATTTTCATGCAAAGCTGACAAAAATTAAAATGCATGATTGTTGTCACAACAAAACAAAGTATAGGGGGTCCTAATACATAAGCATATTTTTTAATGCCGATCTGAAATCATTAATGAAATCAACATGGAAATCGACTGGTTAAAATTTAAATAAATAAATAAATAGAAACAATTCCTATTCTTAGTGTTAACCCTATTCTTAAATAGAGCAAATAATGTTGTTTTTTTATTCTAAAAATTTTTTTTTTTTAATGAAAGGTTCCTGTTAGGAGAAGGATTAAGGTTAGAGCTAGTCTATAGAAATTATAATTAGCCTTTTAAGTGTAACAGAAGTCTATGGTATGTCCCCATTTAGGCAGCTACATAAATATGTGTGTGCGCATTAATCTAAGCACATCATCATTACTTCCATTATATATGCCAACTCACCATCTTTTCAAAATTAACCAGCTCTCCATGGAAAGACTTGCAGCTCTCATGGAGGAAGGTCAGATCTGCACACACAGAGAGAGAGAGTGAGAGAGTGAATGCATAATAGAGGGAACAGTTATGTAATGACATGTCATCATGCCATCACTCGTTCAGCCAGGCATCTTCTTTCTGGCTGAGCTGCACTGAAGCTTGACGTTCACACACAAGAAAAGTGAAAGAGAGAGAGAGTGAGAAGGAGAAGTGAACAGTCATCATGTCATGATGGGTGATCTGTCTGTACCCGGGCCAGGTCTGGTGAAAAAAGAGAGAGAGGCAGGTAACATGAGAGGAAAGGAGAATATTAGAGACACTACATGCTGTCAGGATGAGTCTACTGAATACAGATGATTTAGTAAAGAGACAGAGAGAGCCCGTGTGCCAATGTATCGGCCCATAAGAGTAATTATCCACAGCCTTACAGTTTCACACGACTGTTTGAGCCCTCCAGTTCAGCGTGAGCTCACTGTCTGTCTGTACGGTTCACGATTAGTGAATTGTGCAGCACTACTATATAGGGTTTTGTTGATAACTGATAACCAGACTGAATTTAAGAAGGTGCATAAAACAGTGTTGTTACTAATAACTAAAACAATGAAATAAAATAAAATAAAATTATTAGATGGAAAAACTAAGATCTTAAGAACTGGATAGCTGCTTTGGCAACTAACTGAAATTAATAAATTGAAGTACTAAAAAAACCAAAACTTAAATAAAAAGGTTCCATTTTAAATAGAAACTTTTACAAAAATTTTAAAACAATTTTAGATTAGTAACTAAATTACGAAAACAATCTAAAACTAAAAATAAAAGCTAATTCACAATTTGAATAAATAGTATATAAATAATGCATAAATAACACTGGTATAGAATGTACTATTAATCAGTCACAATTGTGGTACTCCACTGGTTTATATTTGAAATAAATTAATAAAATAAATTAATTAGCATATTATTTCTCAACTTATTTTTAACATTACATCTCATCTGGAGAAATAAATTATTTTTAATTAACCATTTTAATTAACCATATTATTATTTTTTGTGATTATTTATTATATTTTTTTTATATTTATTTTAAATTAAAATGACAAAGTACTCCTTTTCTTAGCCATGGCAATAAAGTTACTTGAATTTTGAGAACGAGAGAAAGAGTAGGAGGGGTGCATCATGCTTCACCTCCTGACCTGCTTCTCTGAGGCAGTTTTAACAAAAAGCCATTAAAAATACAACACGTCACATTTCGCCTTACCATCACAAACAAACATCCCAAACGACCTCTCCAGCTCTTTCGAAGGTCACCGTTTTAACTCTTATACTCTGAAATGTCCAACCCAATCATTTGAGAAGACTTTGTAACATATTTAATGTATCAGTCTAAATTTATGATGAGACGTGGCTACTGTCCTCAGGCATGCCGCTTAATCAGCATAATCTAATTCACTAGATGGCATGCCAAATGTGGACACATATACAACTCCTTCTGGATCCTCATTGAAAGTATGGGGGAATTTCAGATCAGTTGACATTTCTAGACACAAATGACACTGTCTGTCAACTACTAACATCATTCTAACATCTTTATCCCAGCAGATTCATGACAATTTACACTTTCAGGACAGCAGCTCCTGCAGGCCACGCAAGAGACAGTGTGTTCAAATCCGTTAAACACCAGGGATTCCCCACCGTCAGACTACAGATGAAGCCGTGCTATGAGTAGTGACAGATCAGCATTTACAAAGCAAAGGTGCTCGAAGATTTTACAAGACATTCTCAAATGTTTGGAGTCGGACACATTGCATTGTGGGCAACAGTCCCCGAGCAATAAACTGGTTTTATTCTGTAAATCTGGCCAATATTGTCAGTAAATCCTTGTATCACAAATAACAGTAGTGTATCATTAAACAGGAAATAAATAAAACTATTCTAAATGTTTATGACTACATATTACACTACAAAAAATGCTAAAATGCATTTGAATTTATCGGAACACTTCAGTGTTTTGTTCACCCAAAGGAATCAGCTTGCTAAAATGAATCACTTTTCAAGTTCATCATTCTTGAGCCTTTTTTTCCTCATTTCTAAAGCCTGTCTTTCGTATTCTGATGTCTGTGTGTCTCGTGCCAGAGTTCTGTAATGTGTCAGACTGAAATGCAGAGCAAAGCTCAGCAAAGACTTTGATGCTCAACTGATCCTGACAGGCTTGAGTCATGAGCACCTACCTACAGGGAAGGAGACAGAGAGGGAAAAGACATGGAGAGACTACAGACATGAGAGAGGACAGATGGGACAGGAAGATAACAGCTGTGTGTAGAAATGTGGATGAGCAGATAAGTAAATGGGTGCATGTGTGTGTACATGTACAGTCTTAAAATCAGAAGGGGGAAAGAAAACAAATTTGAGAAGCACTCATACACTACCATTCAAAATTTTGAGGTCAGTAAGATTTTTTGAAATACTTTTGTTTAGCAAAGATACAAACTAGTCAAAAGTTACAGCAAAAAATCAAATCTTTTTCAAATAAACGCTGTACTTTTGAACTTTGAATCCTAAAAAATGTATCATATATGTATTTAACTGTTTTTAAAATTTATAATAGTAAGAAGCAGCAAATCAGCATATTAGAATGATTTCTGAAAGATCATGGGACACTGAAGCGTGGGTCAGGTTTTGCTTTCATTAAGGGGACCTCAAGCATAATGAAAGAAATCCACAAGGAAACACATAAAGCGATTAAATTATGTCTTAATGGCATGCAAAAAGTCTGGGGTTAAAGGTTTAGGGTCAGAGGATAGAAAATATCATTGGCTCATTAAAAAACCCACTAGAAGTCCCATCATAGTACAAAATGCACATGTGTTTGTGTGTATTACTAATGTGTATACATGCATGTTGATCCCTGGTGCATGTTTGGCTGCAGGGGGTCTGAAATCCAGCATGTACAGGAGCTGCAGATCAGAGGGGCGTTAATTAATGAGGTGGGGCCTTTCAGAGCGACTTCAAATCACAGAAGCAGTCATGGCAGGAGGGGACTTCATAGGAACACATATGGACAACAGCTGGAGGAAGAGACTGAGAGCACACTGGAGCTACTGTAACATGAACGTGTGTGTGTGTGTGTGTGTGTGTGTGTGTGTGTGTGTGTGTGTGTGTGAGGGACTCACCCTTTAGCAGCAGTGGAGTGAAGGGTATGAGTGGGGCTCTCAGGCTTGCTAGAAGGTCTCTATATGACTTGTGGTTCCTCGATGGGTCCTATAGCAACACAAACAACATCACCATCATGAATGCTGTTGATTAATGTCAAATCAGCCTGCAGAGTGACAAATTTTATTGCTCAGAGGTTGTTCTTTCAGAGATCAAGAGACTTAATGGAGTTCTCAGTTACACTGCGTTCAATTATTAAAGGAAAGGTTCACCCAAAAATGAACATTTGCTGTTAATTTGCTCACCCTCAGGCCAACATTGTTGAAAAAAACGGCATATGCTGGTTAGGTATGTTTTGAAGCATGGCAGCTGGTTTAAGCTGGTCCTGAGCTGGTTATAAGCTGGTCATGTGCTGGTCCTAAGCAGTATTGCCAGGTCCAGGGTCTTCCCGCTGAATTGGGCTATTTTAACACTGTTCCCGTGGGTTGAAGCAGCCCCAATAATGTGATATTATTATGCCCCTGCAATGCAAATTTTCCTCACCAATAAATGTGTATTTTACACCCCGGAATGCAATTTTTACCGGGGGATCCCCCTCAAAACACCACTGGGCTAGTTTTGGGCTAATTTTGAGTAGCAATCGGGTGGGTTTTGTTGTGAAAACCTGGCAATCCTGATCCTAAGCAACTAGCTCCTGCTCAGGACCAGCTCATAACCAATTCAGGACCAGCTCAAACCAGCTGCTATGCTTCAAAACATACCTAACCAGCATATGCTGTTTTTTTTTTCAACAGGGAAATTACTTTTATTCTTCCGTAGAACAGTACAGAAGATTTTTAGTTGAACCTGTGGTCCTTGGTGATTCATAAAATGCAAGTCAATGGGCTCCGTCACTTTGAGAGTCAAAAAAGCAGATACAGGAAACACAAAATAGCTCCTGGCAATATACTGAGGTCTTATGAAGTGAAATTATCAGTCTGTGCAAGAAACTGTACATTATTTGATTCATTCTGTGTGTCCTGTACCTGCTTTTTTGACTCTCAAAGTGACGGAACCCATTGAGTTGCATTTTATGAATCATCAAAATCATGTACATCTTGGAGTGCATGAAGATGAGTAAATTAAAAGCAAATTTTAATTTTTGAGTGAACTATTCTTTAACTTAGAAAAAAAGTATTTATTTAGAGATAAAGAAATAAAAGTATTTATTTATGCAAGTATTGAGTAGGAATAAAAATAGACACAAATGAGACAATTGCTGACATACAATTGAAGTATAAAGTTATAAAATGAGCATGAATTTCATAGTGCAGATAATATGATCCTGGAAGAATTTGATAAGAAATAAGAAACAGAAAAATGGTAAGAAAAACCTCATACAGAGTTCTCTAACTTTTGTTCTTTGCAAATCTGAGCACAGTTTAAGACATTTTTGAGATGTTATCTGAAACTCTAGGACAGGGGCGTCGCTAGGCCATTTTTAGGGGGGCTATAGCCCCCCTAAAATGACTACTCAGCCCCCCTAAAATTTGGCGATTAGGTCCATAAACTGTACACGAATTCGTGATCACCTCAGTCCCCTTTAAACTTCATATAAAAATTACGCCAGACTTCGATCGGCTTCTCCCCGTCTTTCAGTGCGTTCTTTTTCAATCAACAGACCGCGGCGGCGCAGAACGAGAAACAGAGGACAACAAGGTGTGTGTTTATCGATAGATTGTTATAATATCTGCATCTGTGCATTTCTGTTCTTTGTCATAGGCTACAGTAGATGGGGAACACTGTATTTAAGTTTTCGCTGCGTTCACGCCTCATCACACCACAGCTGTTTCCTCCAGTGAAAATGAAGAACATATGAACGCATACTTTATAAAACGATCATGTTGCCATTTTAATTAGAAAATTTAAATTTCAATGTAATGCATGTGGCAAAGAGGTTTGCATACTTGAGCTAAGGAAAGAGGGTTGTACTAGAAATGCAAACAGTAAAATTTTGTGTGTGTACAGTAAACAGGTGTGTACGTGTGAGATCATGAAGACTTGTATTTGGCTTATTCAGTTATATGTTACACCTATCTATGCAATACAGTGGAATATATATATATATATATATATATATATATACAGAGCCTTGCAGAAGTATTCAAACCCCTTCATTTTTTTCACGTTTTGTTATGTTGCAGCCTTATGTTAAACTGCATTAAATTACTTTTTTTTCCCCACATCAATCTACACTCCATACACCATAATGGCAAAGCAAAAACAGAACTGTCACAACTTTGTAAATTTATAAAAAATCTGAAATAAGTACATTGCATAAGTATTCAAACCCTTAACTCAGTACTTAGCTGAAGCACCTTTATAGCCTCAAGTCTTTTTTGTTTGATCCGACAAGCTTTGCTCATCAGCATTTGGCAATAATCTGCCATTCTTCTCCTCACCTGTTCACCTCTCAAGCTCTGTTGGGTGATGAGGGCAGATGCACATTTTCAGGTTACTCCAGAAATATTTGATTGGGTTCAAGGCCAGGCTGTGGCTGGGCCACTCAAGGACATTCACAGAGTTGTCTATAAGCCACTCTTGCTGTGTGCTTAGGTTCATTGTCCTGTTGGAAGGTAAACCTTCTGCCCAGTCTGAGGTTCTGAATGCTCTGGACTGGGTTTTCATTAAGGCTATCTCTATATTTTGGTGCATTGAGCTTGTCTTCTACTCTGATGAGTCCCTCAGTCCCTGCTGCTGAAAAACAGCCCCACAGCATGAGGCTGCTACCAGCACACTTTACTTTTGGGATGGTACTCTGCAGGTGATGAGCAGAGCTGGTTTCCTTCAAACATGATGCTTAGAATTGAGGCTCATCAGACCAGAGAATCTTGTTTCTCAGAGTCTGAGGGTCCTTTAGGTGCTTTTTGCAAATTCCAAGTGGGTTTTTGTGTGTCTTCACTGAGGAGAAGATTGAGTCTGGCCACACTGACATAAAGCCCAGATCGGTGGAGTGTTGCAGTGATGTTTGTCCTTCTGTAGGTTTCTCCCATCTGCATATATGATCATGGAGCTCAACTAGAGTGACCATCAGCACCTTGGTCACCAGACAAGGCCCTTCTCCATCAGTTGCTCAGTTTGGCCAGGAGGCCAGCTCTAGGAAGAGTCCTAGTTGTTTCAAACATCTTCCATTATGGATAATGAAGGCTACATGCTTCTGTGAACCTTCAATGCAGCAGAATTTTTTTCTGAACTCTTCCCCAGATGTGTGGCTTGACGCAAACCTGTTTCTGAGCTCTACAGGCAGTTCTTTTGACCTCAGGGCTTGGTTTTTGCTCTGATATGCATTTTCAGCTGTTAGACCTTTTATTAAGATGTGTGTGCCAGTTTAATAAATTTGCAAAGATGTTAAAAACCTGTTATTTGCTCTGTCATTATGGTGTGTGGAGTGTAGATTGTTGTGGGAAAAAAAGTAATTTAAAGCGGTTTAACATAAGGCTGCAACATAACAAAACGTGAAAAAAATGAAGGGGTTTGAATACTTCTGCAAGGCACTGTATATATACCCTCATTGGGGGCTGAGCCCCCCTAAAATGAAAATCCTAGAATCGCCCCTGCTCTAGGAGTCGTTCTCTCAAGATATTCATCTAAGAAGCAGGAGACCTAAGCAAAAGTCTCTGCTTGCATTTAAGCTCACTGCTGTCTAGGAGAAGCAATTCAGATATTAAATTGCATTTGGGATTTTTTTTCACTTACCGCAATGCTCTCAAACTGCTGAAACTGCTTCCGGAACTTTCCTGGCAAACCCTGCCAAAACACACACACACACACACACAAACATACATATTCAATTAGCAAATGACACATTACACATGCCAATTAAAACTCCATTAGGAATCGGACACGTGAAAACAACATAGTGTGAGGTAAAAAAAAAACAAAAAAAAACAGAGGATTGAGGGGTTATAATTTATTTAAAAATCCAAAGGCATAATCTGACATTATATGTACAGGTGGACATGGAAATATTTCCTTTGGAACAGCACAAGCTAATTCAGTGGCGTTGTCATGACAACTGCTAATAGCCTCCTGCCAAGAATAACACTCGGTGGTTCTTAGGAACGAGAGTAGGCAGAGGTGCTAAGAGACTGTGTGTGAGTGCGACAGAGAGAGAAAGCGAGATTAACAAACAAATGCACTCACTTCCCAGGTCAGACGTAGGCGGCTGACTGCAGGGTTGTCCAGTCCCAGAACCAGTGCCAGGAACGACAGCAGATCCTGCTGCTGTTTACATCTAAAACACACACACACAACAGCACTCATTACATGCACAAACCTAACAAACAATATAACAGCGTTGTTACTGCTCACTAAAACTATTAAAAACTCTGTATTTGGTATAAAGCTGAATAAAATAAACAAATATTACATGAAAAACTTTAACTTAAAAAAAAACTTACAAACTGAAATAACTAAAAAAAACTAATAAAATAACAAAAGCGCATAACAAAATTATTGAAACTTGAAAACTGAAACTATAAAAATAAAAGCTAATTTAAAATAGTAAGTACTATAATACTAAAATATAAGTGTGTAACAGTACATGTATTCGTACAGAAAATTTTGTACGGTATGGGTCTTTCTATTCGGTCCGCATGTGTACCGAACAAATACAGCATTGTTTTAACCACTGCAGGAGTGAAACTTAATTGGAAAGTTCCAGTTTTATATATTGTTACTTTTCGAAACCAAGTCTTATCTTTCGAATTATGTCCATTTTTTCAGGAAATTCAAACAATAAATGCCGTTTTGACGCTCTTTGATGTGGTGCGACAGATCGCTGTAAAAACGCCTCAGTTCAAACGGCAGCGTGAAGCGTGAGTGAACGCGATCATCCCTTCGTCTTTACTAGTTTTAATGTGAAATAAACATGAACGTACATCTCATGCCTCATGTATTCGCTCCATCAGTGTTTCAACCGTGGAAAGACGTCAATAAAACAGCTTGTAAACAAAATGTCACGTAGCATTTCATTTACCTCAGGCAAGTCATCAGTATCCACAGCTCGAAATTAAGTCTAGAGAAGAGCATTTCGCAAAATATTAGACTCATTATATATACTTGTATACATATATACTCATATTTTACTTTACCTGTTAGTGATGTCTTAATTATTTAATGTTTAAATAAATTTGTTATGAAACAAGTTATGACAGCCACTGTGTAAATGAATATATTTCAATAACAAATAGAAGTTTTATCATTTAGAAGTTAATTTAAAAACTGCTTTATGTGCAATTTACATGTTTGCATACAATTGAGTGTTGATTATTATCTTTAAAAATATTAATGTAAAAGGGTTGCGTATAGATTAGAGCATAAGATGAGGTAGATTTTTATCCCTAAGAAAAATTTAACTAGAATTGAATTTATTTAAAGTGCCCCTATTATGGATTTTTGAAAATTACCTTTCATGCAGTGTGTAACACACCTCTAAGTGAATGAAAACATCCTGCAAAGTTTTAAATCTTAAATCGCACTGTGTACAAAGTTATTGTCTCTCAAAAGAAAGAGTCGACTCTGAATCACTGAAACGAGTCGTTTTTAAAACGAATCCCAAGCCGTTTCATGTTGATGTCAACATGAAACATTAGCATATTGCCCGCCCACTTGCCTTAGTCTGAATGAAAATGCAAATTCATTCTTTGCCACTAGATGCCGCTTTTGGAGCGTTAAAAGCTCACAAACACTGCTTTAAATGAAATCGACCAATCACCGCAGATTAGCGTCACGCAAAGGAGGGGTTTGGAAAAATGAATCGTTGAACGAATCGTTTGGGAGTCGTTGAGCAAATAAGGTAAAAATAAATGCACATTATAAGAAAATGAATGTGTTTTTTGACCTTGCATGCATGTCAACCTGCTGTTGAGGACTCCCAAAACCAAAATATGAACCTTTCATAACCCATAGTAGGGGCACTTTAAAGAAAGTGAAATTTGTTCAGTAAACCACTGTTTAATTAAAAAAAAAAAGAAGCAGTTTTATGTTTAGTCAAGGTTTCTTCCACCAAAAAGAGATTAGTTTCATTTTACACGACTCAATTTCACCATCTTTATGAGCCTTAGTATTAAACAAGTGTTTTCTGCTAGTGGACCATTAAAACTATATGCAAATGAACCTTTTTATTATTGGCTACCCTCCCACTCAAGAGCCAGAATACTGAATAGGTGTTGATATACGTGGGTGGTCATATGTTATCACGTTCACAGCTCTGACGCAGTTCAGTGCCGGGATGTTTCCTGAATAATTCATTTTTGTCACTTTCATAAGCGGTTTCAGCTTGTACTATACCCAAACACATATACACTCACAAGGCTGCAATCTTTATGAACTTGCGCAGTAGCTGTATCCTCTTTGGAAGCGACTGGCACTGCAGGATCTCTGTGGCGACCCAGTGCTGCACTTCACTGCATCGCTGCAGGATCAGCTCCAGGTTGAGGGGGCGCCAGCGAGCCTGTTCCCCGTGAAACACGTAACACACAAACTCCACCTGTTCAAACAAACCCCCCCCAAAAAATCAAACATGAACAGGAACAAAGACACACGGAAAACATTGCATAACGTGCCATAAAGTTTTGTTGTTTTTACATGAACTTTGCTATGCGGCTAGCCTTGAACTAAAAGCCAGTTTCCTAAGGCACACATTCGACTGCAATAGAAAACTACAGAGGTTGCATCTAGACAAGTCTTGATCAGACTTTGTAGTAACCCAACCTATGAAGAATATACCAATTAAAAATATGCATACTGACAAATCAAATATATTGTTGACCATTTTAGGAGAATGTTATTTTAATTTTATTTATATACTATTATAAAATGAAGGCTAGTTTTTCACAAAATTCCCAAATTCAGTTTTATTAGTCTTAGTTTCAGGTAACAACAACAACACTGTCCTATTCTTAATTTTGTTTGTGTATGTAATCAGTGCCATTGTGATTTTTAAGAATTTTAGTTTTAGTTTTAGGTAACAATAACAATACCTTTTGAATTTTGAAAGAAACTGTAGCATAGAAATATACATTAAATAACCTACAATCTATAAAATCTCAGGATTACATTTAAAGCTGGATGCATTTAAAACCTTGAAACTTAAAAAAAAAAATAAGTGAAAAATTGTCAATAAACAGTAAATAAATAAATGTTACTAATTTAAGATGACTAATTAATTTTGAGCATGACACTTGCAACTAAAAAGGTCATTGATTTGATTCCCAAATTCACATACTGTAAATTGGCTTTGGATAAAGCATCTGCTATGCACATGAAAAAAAAAAGAACTAATAACCAAAGTTTAGAGCAGAGCTACAAAGAATTCGTCTTTTAAGAATGAATCTCCTTATAGCTTTCAATTACAATGATGTGGAAGCATTAAACATTTTGATATTATGTGCACAATGCAGTGCAGTAGCTTTACGCTGGCCTGTGTCTGTCTGTGGTGAAGCTGAGCTGAATACTGATGATCTGAGGGCTGTAGTGTCCTGACCTCGTGCACACAGCTGAAGAGTTCCCAGTCGAACACCACCAGCTGATTGGCCACCTCCTCTGCACTCATGTCATGGAGTTTGCTGTCTCCTGGTGACCAGTGGATCTCCTCAGGGAGAGGTATCTGGACGACAAAGACATGCAGATGAGGACCGTAATCACCAAAAGACACTGAGCAGGACAAGTCAATATGGCTTTTTCAATAACTTCTACATTAGGTGCCTCCAAGTCTTGAATATTTGCTTACATCTCACCACATTCTTCTCACACAGTGAAGCTGAACTACGATCGCAGATTTTAAATAACTCCAGCTCTCTGTTTGACTCATGGCGGGATGCTACTTTCGTTTTGTGGCTGAATAAAACAAGATTCTGAATGCTTTCTAAACAGCACTATTGTAGATAACATCTTCAGTGAACATGTAGTTTGTGGTGTTTAACTTGCAACAATCATAAGTAAGAATTCCCCTATGACTATAACAAATACAGAACACTTATGTTTGCTATTTATGAGGGTCTCCATAGGAACACCACTCCCCCCCTCCACAGGAGAGTCTTGCCCACATTTCTCACCAAGCTCTCGAGCTCCGCGGGCTCGCAGGCGAACAGGTGGGTGTTGACGCCCAGAGTGGTGAAAACGGCCTCGTCGCTGGGACGGAACACAGCCTTCTCTGAACAAACACAGATTAGATTGTGATGTTAAAGCAGATGAGCCAAGTCAGTCCCAAAAATGCCTGAATCATTATTAATTGTCATGCTGCTTCATAATTCACACATACTGTATATGACGCTGTGTTTGGGGTTTCAGTGTGCGAGTGAGGTCTTGGTAAGTTTGCATGCTCTTACCCCCAGATGAGGTGACGGCCACCAGTATGAGGTTGGCAGGTTGGGTGGGCTGGTCCTCACTATACTGGAGTTTCTCTTTCACCAGAGCCAGGATCTCTCCGACCCGGCATGAAAGACGGCTCCGAATGGTCACGTACGAGTGATCTGGTGTGTAAACCCTGCAGAAGACTAAACAAGGACCAAACAGTCAAATCTACTATCCGATACATATCGCCCCCAATTTAGTCTCACTGCATTGGCTTCTGGTACATTACAGAATTGATTTAAAATACTTTTATTAGTATACAGAATCAGTGAATGGTCTGGCACTGCCCTATCTTTCGGATCTCCTGCCCGAATGTCAATCTGGAAGAACACTGAGATCTGCTAATCAAAAGCTATATAAAATCAAAGAGAGGATCATGCATTTGCTGCTGTAGCGCCTAAACGCTGGAATAGCTTGCTTAATTATAATAGAGCTGTCACTACTGTATATGGATATATGAAATTTGAAAGTATATAAAATTTCAGCTAAAATTGACCTGTTTTTTATGGCTTTTAACCACTGACTGACTGTTTTATGTATTTTACTGTGGTGTGATGTATGTTATTTTACAAATTATATAAAGCAAAATGTGTTTTTTAATTGTGCTGTACAAATAAAGTGACATTGACACTGGGAAATTTGATAGTCCACCAATGAGCTTTCAGGCATTAAAAAATCTACAATCTAAAATAATCTAACAATCTACAATTACAGTCTAATAATGATAATAATCATCATCATCATCATCATAAAAACATGTTTTATTAATATTTCTGGAGAAAAACGGGGTCAGCTAAGTGAATAAAATGTTCTGCACAGCTCATTTTCTATTATAAAATAAAATAAAATTGTGAAATATTATTACAATTTAAAATATTTGTTTTCTATTTTAATATATTTTTTAAATGTAATTTATTTTCAGAAGCAATTATTACAGGCTTTAGTGTCACATGACTCTTCAGAAATTTTTCTATCATGACAACTCTCAGAAGATTTTAGCGTGGTAATGGATATGACAGTGTTGCTGCTGAATTGCTGCTGCTGTTGGTTATTGCTGTTGTTGTAGATTATTGCTGCTACTGCAAATCAAGTACAGGAGCTTGCTACTGCCAATACACAGGCCAATGTGGTGCTGTGAGTATTTAAGACACAAATAGCATATATAATAACCCATAGTAGATCTGTACAGGTGGAGCTGGGGAAGGTGGAGGGTTTCAGAGGAACCCTGAAAGTGCAAACTGCTCTAGTGAATGCTAACCAGTCATTTAAATGTAAAGCAGCAAGCTCACTGGCTGCATATGCAACCTGAACCAATCAGCTTGTGCCAAGTAGTTCAATGCTGTGAATATCGTCAGTTTGCGTTAACAACCCATCAGCCTGCACCATCAGCATGCATATATATATATATATATATATATATATATATATATATATTAGATTTTCTAATGAATCATTTTATCTCAAGTTAAATAAAAGAGGCAAAACTTTGAATAGTAGTAATTACATACAGTACTGACTTCCTCTCCATTCACCAGTCACGGCTCTGACAAAAGCACAAACTGGGTCACTGGAGGCTTCAGGGTCAGCGGCATTTTGTATCATCAGATTGCCTATTGATTAAGGTCTGGGAAATCACTTAGCTTGGCTTGAGCCACTGCCCTCACAAAGAGTCCCATTCCATCAGATGAGCTCATTGCATCTATAAAACTTGGCAGACGCTACTTCTGTGACCCGATTTGTCATCCTGGTCTGAACGAAATGGAGGCAGACTGGCACTTTCACAAAAAAAGGATGAATAAGATGATTCACTAACAGTATTCTCATGGGCATTATTGCACAGCTAGGCAAACGCAGTGGTAATAAACTGCGGTCAGTCTGTGCAATATTTATGCATCCTATTGAAACGAAGGCTTGAACATACTCTCGTCCGAGCCACGGAAAGCCTCTCGGGGCTGCAGGCAGGCGTCGATACGTCTGAAGTGTCGGAAGAGCGGGCGGACTTGCTTCTTGCGACTTTCCTTGTCCTCTTCGACTCTGTCGGATAGACGGGAAAACAAGTCAGGTAGATACTCAAATGTAAATAACTGAATAAGTTATTTGTCTCCAAAAGACTATTATTAAGCTAAAATTAGTTTAGTAGTGGCATCAGGGATGGAAAATATTCTATGCATGTGCAAGATATTTGAGGAGCAGTCATGGCAAGCTCTTAAACTGTTTATAACTGGACTGCAAGACATTTTAAACTCCAATATGCCAAAACCATGAAAATGGCACTGATTATGTTTGCATGGCATCCTTATAATTTAAAGATGCAGAAAGACCAAACATGCCAGTGCCAGTTAAAAGTTGTCCAGGAAAAAATGTGCTATTTTATAAACTGAGTTACAGAAAAAACTGTTTAAGAGTTTATGAAAAGACTGCTGCCCTGTTGAGAGGCTTTAAATGACACAATCGAAATCGAACACAACACATTAAAGTATTAATCTCTGCACATTAATTCTTCATCTGATTCTGAAGCTCTTAATGGGCAACTGCATGCGCCTCATTTAATACTTTACAACTCACGCTGTACTTCACCCAAACTAAGAGGCTCTGAGGCTTTGTGTATTATGTGATTTTCTGTTCCTCTATGATTTCTGCAGCCATTATAGCTCATAAAAAATATTTATAGCTTATATTAATATTCCACTGTGAGGATGAAGGGGATTTGATGCTTACGGGCTGTGTAATATCTCAGTCCAGCGCTGAAGCTTCAGGACGTCTTCCACCAGTTCAGGAAAGCGGCTGAGCTCTTGAACAGCGCACAAATACAGCTCCTGAAACGACATGCATTTATTATTAAGACATGCAGGAGGAAAATAAAGGAGAAGAAGCAACTGATGAACGATTATGAAAAATGAACCTTTTTCTAAACACTTACAATTTCAGTAAGCATTTTAAAATTAATGAAACAACAGTGTGAAAACAGACATTTCTAATTCATGGTGTGACGTCTAAAAACAGCTGCAAGAAAACATAAGAATAGAGCAGGTTTCAAAATAAACCAGGTGTAGTCATGTACCAGAACAAAATATCACAAACGAGAAAAAAATAATGTGGAGCACAGGTGTGTTTGTCTTTAATTAAGAAACACTGATGTGAAACAGACAAAAAGAGCAATGTTTTCTTTAGCAGGGCTGTAATATGTCCTGTTACCATAGTAACTCTGTCTTATACCAGTGATGACACTCTAACAACTGTACAAAAGGTACAAAATATACAAATCTCCAATTAGGTTTATTTTTCTGAGTAAACTTCTAACAAAACTGAATCAAGTTTAAGCTTAAAACAATTGGTGTAATAAATGTAATCTTAATTCAAGATATATTCTCTGAAGAAGACTCCCAAATCAATTAATCCAGTTTTTTTAAGGTATTTTACTAAAAAACAAGACAAAAACACTTATCAAATAACTAAAAATTCAAATTTTCCAGTGTCTATTTTGCCATTCTAGTTTGTTTATTTTTTAGCTTTTTATTTTGTTGTTTGTATCCATTTGAACATTTGAAAAAAACATTTATGAGCTTTGAGCTTTTTTGTTTTGTTTTTTTGTTTGTTTTTTTTAACAAACGTGTGCAGTACCTTTGGGAAGGTGTTGGAGCGATCTCCCTCCTCCTGCAGTAAGTCTCTGTATGTGTCCAGATAGCGGAAGGCCACAGTCAGAACTGCAAGTTTCCGCTCAGCTCCGTCCCAGCCGGGCCAGCCCTCACCCTGCTTACCCTCTGAGCTGAATCTGAGCCAGGAGTTAAGAAACAACACACTCACGAGCCAACACACACACACCTGCGCTCACTAAATACAGTCAATATAACTGTACGCACACGTCTACACCTGCACAGACAGACAGACAGATAGATGATAGATGATAGATAGATAGATAGATAGATAGATGATAGATGATAGATAGATGGATGGATGGATGGATGGATGGATGGATAGATAGATAGATAGATAGATAGATAGATAGATAGATAGATAGATAGATAGATAGATAGATAGATAGATAGATAGATAGATGGATGGATGGATGGATGGATGGATGGATAGATAGATAGATAGATAGATAGATAGATAGATAGATGGGCTGGGCTTGTGATTCTGACTCACAAGCTTTTGATCTGATTCGATTCGATTCGATTCAGTTCAATATGGATTATTCTGGATATATACCAGGTACAGTACATGCCAAATTTTCTCAAGCAAAAAAATCTCTCAACTAATGCTACTGTAACTAATGTAAAATATACATGAGAGTCAGTTTGTACTACATTACTATAATATTGAAGGTTAATTAACTGATTTATACAAACACATAAATTACACTCAGTGAAGTTTTTATAATAATAAAGTTACAATTACATAATGATATTTCTCCTCCAATCCATTTTTTGAAATAATAATAATAATATTCATAACAAATAAACATACATAATAATAACAAACATTTAAATGGTGGCTGTCATAAAAACTTGACGGATTAATTCAAACAAATTAAACACTGAAGAACAGTAAAACTTATAAAGAATATGTTATATGGTGCATATAATTAGCAAAATGCTCCTCTCTAGAGTTCATTTTTCTAGCTGACTAACGAGTTTTTGGTCATAGAATATGTTTGTTTCTGAGGGAAATGTGACGTTATGCGACATTGTTTACAAGCTGTTATACTGATGTCTTGGCGCAGTTGAAACACTGATTGGCCGATTACATGAGACAGGATACGGATTTCGGTAAGTTGTACTCTTTCTTTTAACATAACCTACTTTTTGATTTTCATCCATGTTTATTCTGTGATGAAGCTGATATTAAAGCGGAGGAGATGATCAGTTCACGTGTGTTTTGCACTGCCGCTTAGCGATCTGTCACTCCACATAAACACAAACAGCATTTATTGTTTGAATATTGTAACACAACGGTAAGAATTTGAAATCTGACTTTCATATCAAAAGTAACAAAGTATAAAGCTTATTGCGATTTTTTTGGATAGGCTACAATGGGCGATGTTCTGTTCATTAACTGAAAACAGGCTAGACTAATCGATCCTTGGGATTTAAGAATCGCTAGCGTTTCGTAAAATGATTAAAATCTAGAAATCGGTATTTTTACACAGACCTAATACATAGATAGATAGATAGGTAGATAACCTATAGCCTCAAACAACATACAGCTGGTGTTTTTCAGCTCAGAAATTGCACTGAGTGGGTTTTTTATGAGTGTATGCAGATAAACACATACTTAGACAGCCGCTGTCCGATCACCTGACACAGATGCCGCACTGGAAAAACAAAATGTATGCTTCTGTGGCCAGACAGCCAGAATAATTACAACCTTTGAAAAGTATTGAGGCCGATGGAACACACCCATCACACCCACACACACTCACACACAACTTACAACATAAACACATGCCGAATGGATCTTTCTGTACTCGCATGCTTACATAAGTCACGTTGGTAAAGTCACACATAAGCATTTAAGCAAAGACATATACTTCTTCGGCACATTAAATGACCTAAAAAACTGCAAAGACTGCCTGTCCCCAATCCTACCACTCAGAAAACCTGAAAGGCAGACTAAATTTAAACTGGAGTATCCCTGAGCCTCTCTGCCTATAATTAAAGAGTCCACGACACCCCGTCTAAAACCGACACAGCTATTCCCATACAAAAAAGGCCCAAGAGGAGCTTCTGCAAATGGCATCCCAGATCTAGTAAATCTATATCCAGAGCCATCACCTCTGCTCGGGTGCCAAAAAAACAGCAGCAGTCTGAGCCGCTGGGCAGCTGCGAAAGTTGAACTCGCACGAGCCGGGGATCGCGGCCGCCGCAGCGGTTTGGACTCCGGCCAAGCCGACTCCAGCGGGACTGTCAATGTGTGAAGAGCTAAAAGCACTATCAGTCCTGAGTGAAAAGGAATCATCCTGCTTTGAAATCTTTTTATGAAACCCTTCAAATGAGCCCTGACGAGTGGGAAGTCGACGAGACGGGGCTTTTCTAAGCAGGAAGCAGACATGTTGCCACAACAAAAAGATCTGATTAGGCCTGGATTAGGTCAAGTCAAAGACCAGGAAAAAAGGTGTGGAAAGTGGAAAGATAAATGGGCGGAGGAGGGCGAGGAAAGAGAAAGAGAGGAGCGGATCATAAGGCGAGGTGGTGATGGCAGTCAGGGAAGATTAGCGAGGGTCACTGATTGCCGCAGACACTTGTGGGAGATCCGCAGCAGACACGCTGCATTAGGAGCGCTGAGGCATGCAGACGGCCTCCCCAGGAATACCTTTGTGCTTAAAGTCCCCAGACAAGCCCCTCAGACGCCATTATGGTCTGGGTAGGGGGGGCTATGGCACTCACAGAAGGAATGTAGGTCACCGAATGAGAGGGGTCTTAGAGAGAGAGAGGGGTGTCCTCCACACACACACTTATACACACTCTGACACAACGCCTAAAGCTAACAAAATAAACATTCCCCACATTGCACTCTTCTTATCTAAATTTAGGCAACCGATGGGCCCTGAGGGATGGTGGGGGGGGTGTTGGCCCGCAGAGTCTGATAGAGCTAGGTTAGCATTGCGGCTAATTGGTAAACCATTTTGACCCAAATCTTAAACGGCATGTGCGACTGTTAGCCCCCTGCGGTAGAAAGACGCTGGGCTCTTCGGCTGTGTGTGTTGGCTGTTTTTCGGCAGATAATTCAGTTTGTTTTGGAAGTGTTTTGAAGACATTCAAGTGTTCAGCTTGATAATTTAGAGCCAAATTCTTTTTCTGAAGTTTTGCGAAGTAAACAAACTGACTGGAGAACGCGCACTAGCATAGCTGTCAGTGTGATAATTCCGTTTCAAACAAAATAACATAAACAAGACCTAAAAAGAATGAAGTTTTAGCTAAAAACAAAAAAAAGAGTTAAAAAATTTCACCAGAAAGAAAACTAGCAAGTTGTGTCTAGATGGTAACCATCAGTCTGACAAACCATAAAGCTTGATCACGTTAAACTTTGATCATGTAACATTTGGATATAGACAACAGGATGTAGACAACAGGATATGATGTCACGCTATTGACTTTTTTTTTATTAACAATACCAGAAATATACAGAAACAAGCGTGTCACCATCTTTAGAATATTGTCTTTGAACTTCCGTTTGTGCGGTAGCTCTGTATATTTCTATGGCATCGCTGTCTAAGAGTAATTTAGCTGGTAAAGTGGATTTATGTATTGTAGAGTTAACGAAAGTTATCGTGAGCATTGTAATGTTTAAAGCAAATGTCTTAACAAATGTCAGTAGACCAGGAAGGTTTTAAAACGAGCGGTTCATTCATAAATCCGTGAGTTCACTGTGAAAATACAACCGGAAGACAGAAGACGACAAACGCAGCACTAAAAAGGGGCGGGACTACATAAGGTCAATAGTACAGAGCCCCTAAAAGGACATGATGATGGAAATATATATATATATATGAAGACAATTTTTCCTCCCACATTTCTCAGGGGAATGCAAAACTTTTTGTGAGAAAATACAAAAAATTTGCAAGTGAATGCAAAAGCACTGAAATATAATTATTTTCTCCCAATTCATATTGAAACGCAAAGTTTCTTAGGGGAACACAAAACATTTCGTGAGAAAATGCTAAAGTTTTGTGAGAGAATGCAAAGTCTCTCAGGGGAATACAAAACTTTTCACTAGAAAATGCCAAAGTTTTGCGAGAAAAAGCTAAAGTTTTGTGACTGAACACAAAAGCAAAATTTTTCTTCCAATCATCATGTCCCTCTATACCAGAGGTGCTCAAACTCGGTCCTGAAAACTCTGCAGGACACTGCAGTTTGGGCACCCCTGCTCTATACTATAAGGTTTAATAAGAGTAAATAAAGCTAAATAAATAATAAATTCAAAAGGAATTAAATTAAGTTAAATATTAAATATTTAATAAAAGGTAAATATTCAATTAAAAGTAAAAAAATATATATACAATCTACTCCAATTGCCCACACCAAATACGAGAGTTTCTGGCCTTGAAGCAATATTCCTATTCTAAACTGTAGCCCAAATTTTGTTCTTAATATTAATGCTAGTTATATGTTGACCCTAAAACTGGTTAATAGAGCTATTTTTCCAAAGATGATGATCCAGGTACATGTTCTACTTGGATAAATCACATTAAGACAGGGTTATAGTTGTCCAATGAAGATTTTCAGAAGTTAAGAAGTGTACATTTGACACTTATGGTTCTGGCGAGGGGAAAGGATACTGCTGAAGCAAGACCTGCTGGAACTTGTCTGGGGCCAAGAAGATTGGGTGTGTCAGCATGAAGTCATCCAGGAGTATTTCTGCAAGGAGACAGAGAGAAGAACACAACCTTATTAGTGACATCACAACTGAACAAGGTGTTCATGTTCGTCTGAACAAAGTGTTGGGGAGATTGACACGAGGAGGAGAGTATAATGACAGACAAGGAACTCTGGAAAATGATGTCTTTCGTGCAGACTTCATCATAGCTGTTCTTGTTCGACAGGTTGTGAACACTCGCTCTGTGAGTTTGTGCGGAAAAACGAAGTTGAACCTGCCTTCACCTCTGCTAACTCATCTCAAGGACAGTGGGTTTGTGGGTAGAATAAATCACGGCGTTTCTGGCCCACCTTGGACCGCAGACACTCCCAAAGGCTGCAGTGATGTACTGTACACACACACATCTGCCTGTACAATACAGCAGCTGAAAGCAAAAACTAACAAACTAGCTCACATAAAAGTCAACAAACAACATTATAAACAGCATAATAAATGAGCAACGCTTTGAAAAACGGTGAGAAATGCGCAAAAAGGAATAGAAATGTGTATAATATCTTTCAATCTGGGGCGCATCTTGACAGTGAGGTTTTCGGGACTGTATTTTGGATGATGAGAGGACATGATGCTGATTATGTATCTGGGTTATATAAATGTGGAGCACATAAATCATTGATACTTAACTATTAAAAACGTGATCGCTGAGAGGAATGAGAATGAATACGTCAGTTCAAAATGCTAAAGGTTTCACGTGTCATGCAAATAAAGCAAAGCATACATGAACTAGAGCAAAACAGGGTCCAATATTCAAAGCTCAACTAATGCATTTGCATTTCAGAGCAGTAGCTTGGTCACTGAATAAACTTTTATTGGTTCGGTCAGACAATGAATTTAATTAAGATGAACTGTCAGTTGAATTTCCTCAGTTGATTCCTTCGTCTGAACAGCAAAGACTGCCAAAATCATGCCCTGCTTTGGATACTGAGTTGCAGGCAACAGCTGATCACTGATTGGTCCAGACGTGTTTGATTTAGTTCCTCATTGTGACTATCAAGAAATTACGCAAACGTCCTCCTGTCATTACGGGATACTGGGACTCAAGGCGTTCTAATTTGTATTTTAGAAATGTAACATGTTCAAACCTGTGCACTTCACACCTCTGTGCATGTTTTTGTGAAGTCACACCTCTTTTGAGAGTTACAGGTGAGGCGTAATGGAAATGTGGGGAAAATAAGGTCACATGCACACCTACCTATTATTGTTTTAGATATAAAATACTATAAAATGCAATCCAGTATTTATATTAATATTTGTAATAATATAAATAATTGTATCACTTGATATCATGTATATGAATTTAAAATATTTAAAGCATATTATTAATAATTAAAATAATTATATACACAAACATATTAAATAGCAGTGTATTATTGTATTATATATAAAATAGTATATATTTAAATACATACTAAAAGGGATTTAAAATAAGTGTCTGTGTGTGTGTGTGTGTGTGCGTGTGTGTGTGTGTGTGTGTGTGTGTGTGTATAATAAAATGTTAAAAATAAAATATTTATAAAAAATAATTATAAATGTTTAATGTTTTTTAAAGAAGTCTCTTCTGCTCATCAAGCCTGCATTTATTTGATCCAAAGTACAGCCAAAACAGTAAAATATTGAAATATTTTTACTATTTAAAATAACTGTTTTCTATTTGAATATATTTGAAAATGTAATTTATTGATTTTTTTCAGGATTCTTTGATGAATAGAAAGATACAAAGATCTGAAATTAAAAGCTTTTGTAATATTATACACTATACCATTCAAAAGCTTGGAGTCAGTATATTTTTTGGGGAGAGGAGGGGGGGGATTATAGAAATTAATATTTAGCAAGGATGCTTTAAATTGATCTAAAGTGATGATAAAGACATTTATAATGTTACAAAAGATTTCTATTTCAGATAAATGCTGTTCTTCTAAAAAACAGTTTTTTTTTTTAAATGAACATTGTATAACATTAGTATTATATATTTATGTATGTATAAATTATTATAATTATAGTACCTATTGCATCAAAATGTATTCACCATGAATGGCAGCCTTTACAGGTCACAACAACGTCATACTTGTTGAATAAAATATATCTACGTTGGAGTCAGACTTCCACATCTTTGCAGCTGCAGTCCTTTTGCGGTTGCCACGGCAACGCTGACTTAAGAGGCTGCACAGTGAGTAAGGAGAAATAAAAAAGATGAGAGGCCGAGAACGAGACACACAGACAAAATACAGAAAGACGTACGCAGAGAGACAGAGGCAAAAAGAATCGAGGTAAAAACCCACAAAAAAAGCAAATGGGTTGCAAAGCCAGAAACGGCAACAAGGCGGGTGGCGAGGCAGTCGAGAAAAACAGAAACGGAATGACTGGAGGAGGAGTCAGTGGGGTTAATTACCACCTCTGACAGCCACAAACCCTTGAAGGCACATGTTAGTACCCAAACGGAAGATACGCGCCGGACAAGTTCTACTAAATTTGATGAGGAAATGATGAGGTGTTGTGTCAGAGCTGAGGGTGTGAAATATATTCAGTGTTCGTGAGTGCTGACTGGAGCCCCTCCGGTCAAATGTAAGCATTCATTTCTAGGGCAATGACCATCTCTCTTCATTAGCATTTGTCATGGCGGTTGAGATTAAATTAGAGTGGGAGTTTATAATTCTCGATAACTTGTGCTGCAGCCGTAATTGAGCTATGTGTTATGTCAGTGCGTGGGTCTGTTTGCCTCCCTCAGGCATATAATGCTTAACAGAGAGAATCAAAACTGCTCTAAAGAGCCAAGTAAATTCCTGAATCACGTGAAGAATCACTGCAGGACGCACATTTAATGCATCCAGCTGTCCTTACTCAACACTTTTGGCTTTGACGCAACAGATATGAGCCAAATTTAGGATGAGTTTTATGCAAATAAAATTTTACCGCATCGAGGTAAATCAAAGCAATAAAACATATTTCTCATAAATGCAACTTTTTATCTTACTACTTAAACTCATAATTGCAACTTTATATCTCTCAGTTGTGTCTATATCTCTATATTTTGACTTTATGTCTTACAACTGCAAGTTTTTCATGATTGCATCTTTATATCCTACAGTTGCAGCTATATCTCTTAATTGCAACTTTATATCTCACAACTGCAACTTTATTTTGTATAATTACGACTTTATACCTTACAATTGTTACTATATATTTAAACTGCAACTTTATATCTTACAACTGTAACTTTATTTCTTATAATTGCAACTTTATATCATTCAGTTCTGACTAAATTACTAAATTGCAACTTTATATCTTACAACTGCAACTTTATTTCTTGTAATAGCAACTTTATACCTTACAATTTTAACTATATATTTAAACTGCAGCTTCATATTTTACAACGGTTGAAACCCAACCCACCCCTTACAACTGTAACTTTATTTCTTATAATTGTGACTTTATATCTTAGAACTGCAAATTTATTTCTTATAATTGCGACTTTATTTCTTACAATTGCAACTTTTTTATAATTGTGACTTATTAAATTGAAAATCTTACAATTTTGACTATATATTTAAACTGTGACTTTATATCTTACAACTGCAACTTTATTTCTCATAATTTCAATTTTATATCTTACAGTTGTGACTATATATTTAAACCGCAAATTTATATTTTACAGCTGTAACTTTATTTCTTATAATTGTGACTTTATATATTTCAGTTCCGACTAAATCTCTAAATTGCAACTTATATCTTACAACTAGAACTTTATTTCTTATAATAGCAACTTTATATCTTATAATTGTCACTATATTTTTAAACTGTGACTCATATGTTAGAACTGAAACTTTATTTCCTATAATTGCGACTTTATATCTTACAACTGCTACTTTATTTCTTATAATTGCGACTTTATATCTTATAATTGTGACTGTATCGCTCAACTGCAACTTTATATAATACAACTGTGACTTAATATCTCATAACTGCAGCATTTTATCTCACAATGGGAGTTTATTTCTTATTTTAAACTTTATAATCTATCTCTGTGACCTGTTTTAGGTGGAAACAGGCTTTCATAAGAAACTATCTATGTGGCTCAACCGTGTAAAAGTTTGATACCTACCTTTAGTGGTAAATTAGTCAGTGCTGATGTTTAGCTTGGAAATATAAATCAGCATGAAGATGAGGCACAGAAGACACAAATATGACACCTTTCCGCCTCGCATGCTTTTTTCTCTATTTAATCCCTTCTTTCTCTGACGGCCCCCACATTCTCCAGTGTTATTTCATGCATTTTCCTCTTTCGACTCACTAGTTTACATTATGATAGAGCTTAAAGTGTAGCAAATCTCCTGCCCAGATTGGCACAAAGCGCATCTCTTTAAATGACAAGAGTGGGAATAGAGCAAAATCCAACACCCACCCTGATACCCACATGCACACACCACACACATCTAGATACCCACACAAGCACATGCACAAACACAATCATTGCCAAATATAGAAACTGCACGTGTATTCTCTACACCAGCACATGCTCTCGCACTGTGAGTACGAAATGCAAGAGGGAATTCAGACGGACACCCATCACACATACTGAACACCCATCGTTCAGGCAAGTGAAAAGCACTCCCTTTCTTTTCATCTTTAGGTCAAGAGAAGCTCTTGCCAACTGAAAACACCATAATCCTGCTGCTTTTAGACGATGGGAGGAAACGGGGTGTGTGCAGCTGAAGGCCGTCTGGAAGAATTTCTGTTTCAGCAAAAATGACCTTGATGAGACTAAACTGGGATCAAACTCATTTCACAATCTTTTTTTTTTTAAGTTTTAACACTAGGGCAGAGCTCTTATTCTCCTCTGTCCATAAAGGCTCGAAATCACAACTGAGATCTCAATTGTTTCCCCTATACACTAATGAGATTACATGGAGAGTAAATGGAGACTTTTGCTTAAATGAACGGTTCACCCAAAGATGAAAAATCTGTCACCATTTCACGCCATTTCAAACCTGTATATATTGTATCTTCTGCAAAACACAAAATACATTGTCCAAACCAGAGGCGAACCTATATTAAGTGGGGGCTCCAGCCAAAATGAATCAGTGAGGCCCTTCTAAGAGATTTTTTTTTTTATATATATCTTCATTACCTAGACATATAATTATACAACATACAAAAAGTAGTCCAAACACATCTAACAGAACATACATTTTTATTTTTACAACATTAAAATGTTTTTTTATTTAAAAATGTCTTTATAATAGAAGATACAATACAATACAATCTTCAAGATACAGCAGAATCTTCATATTTATAACCATACATAATGGTTAGCATCTTAAATTGATCTATATTTTATTATCGGCAGCAGCTATTTACACTACGTGTATAGCAATTAGATACTATTAACACTATTTGCCTGCCCTATTGCTACGCCTCTGGTCCAAACAACATTTTGGTTGGACCTCTTTGACTTTCACTGTATGCACAAAAAACACTAAGACATCTTGCAAAAATATCTTCTTTTATGTTTTGCAGAATTAAGAAAGTTATAAAGGTTTGGAACAACATGGGAATTAGTAAAAGATGACAGAATTGTCATTTTGAGTGAACTATCCCTTTAATTAGATGCCAATCATCTATCACACAAATGTCTCTCGAGTTTCAAAAAAGTTTTAATTCCCAATCATTTTTTATTTTTCATTTTCAAAGAATTGCCAGGATAGCAAATTTTGTGGTCAAAAGTCAGAGATTTCTAAATGAAATCTTACATTTTAGGGATCTTCCACATTTTAAGGCAAATCAAATAAATAAATCAAAATAGAAATTATTTTATTGATACTTTTTATTTTTAGATATTATATCATATATTTCACTAAAAACTGACTTACGGTCCTCATGCCTCCATTTACGCTGTTTGCCCTGAATTGCAGTCTTTCTGTATGTGTATAAATCCAAAATTTTAAATATAGTCATATCACTTCTTTCAATATGTTATGTGTGTTATATATGTCAATATGTTATGTGTGTTATATTTTATTTTGTTTTTGATATTTTACAAGTTTCATATGTTTATATATGTTTAAATAGGCAGCACTGTGGTCCTGTGAGGCACAACGTTTCGTTCCTTTGTATGTCTCCACATATCTTCACTTGAACTTAATCATAATGCATTTACATACTTTGTAACCTTTATAAAAAGAGTTTAAGATTAATTATAACTGGCCAAACCCCTGCATTACAGCATTTTAACAACTGATACTTAAATGAAACAGCCAAAAACTCCTTCAGGTCTCCTAAAAGACCAAAGAGCATCATTTGAGCAATTTCATTTTCATATATAAATGTTTTTTAGACACTGGGACACCTCCAGGTTAGAGGTCACGGGGGTTTACGCTCAATAAACGACTGTCAGTAAAAAGGGCCGAGAGTCCCAGCTGCACGGATGTGGTCAATGTAGATTGTAATCAGCTGGAGATGTGAGATTGGGATTTCAGGAGAGCGTAATGGAGAGGACCAGGGTGGCGTTACATAAACCATGATAGACATTCCGTTACCATGGAGGCCTTATCACATCTAAACCCCCCACTACCCACGCATGCTCTCCTATCTCTTCCTCACGCCGTCTTTTCTTCAGCTCTCCCTCGCTCACGTTGGTGCCTTTTGGCATGACGCACCATGTGTGCGCATTCGTGTGTGTTTTGAAGGTCTCTGTTCATTCTCTGAGGCTGTACACGCTCGTTCTTCGTATCTGCTTTATCTCGACCCCCCTTCACAAAATCCGTCCGTTCTGGGAGGCATTTCACCCTTCAACTCTCATCTTTTCTTTGGATCGTAACACAAAACACCATCATTCACATGCAAATCTCCTCTGGCGGGCCGCCAACTATAAGTAAATACACAAACGCCACTGGAGGACCGCCGCTATTCCTGAAACAATCCTTTGAAATGAATGCTCGCGGTGAAAACTTCCCATACAGTTTGGAAAGAAGAAAGCAGGTGCAAATGAAAACACAAAAAGACAAAAGCAAGAAAGAGTCCATGTCAAGCCACCAGTCTAGCACAAAAAACACCTTACGGCCTGTAAACTTAAACAGAGCTTGCTGAATTTAGAAGCATGCCACTTTTTTTTTAGGTCTAACCCAGTTCAAACCGGCCCCAGGAGAGATTGTTCCTAGATCAGGACTCACAAAAAGCATTTTTAAAGTCTGCTCTCTGGTCAGACGGGAGAAATGATTTGAAGCCTCTGCGAATGGTATTACATAAGATGAAAATGAGAGAGGTGTAGTTCTAATAGCTCAACAACATCAGTCCAAGATGTGCCCACATGAACGCACGACACAACAGATCTCGACAAGAATATCAGTGAACACCCATGCAACCAAATCCAAACCTTTGAACCGAGCTCTCAAATTATGCGATAGTGCTGGAGGCAGAGGGTTGATGCTGCTACTACTCCAGGCGTTTGCAAATTTTCTTGCAGCTTTTATTGAACGTGTATCGAATGTGTGAAGTTTTATCACATAATTTCTTTCAAAGATGGCATGCACATTTATCCAGACTCTAATGTATGTATACCATTCAAAAGTTTAGGATCAGTAATATTTTTTAGAGAAATGAATACTTTTATTCAGCTAGGGTTTACTGAAAGTTTCATTAATGTACAAACGTTTATTATTTCAAATACATTTTGATCTTTTGAATTTTATATTCATGAAACAATCCTGAACAAACCGTTTTCAACACTGATAATAAGAAATGTTTCTTGAGCAACAAATCAGCATATTAGAATCAAGAGTGACAGTAAAGACTCAATAAATATTTTTTTTTTACTTTGTATTCATCAAAAATTCTTCTATTCATCCTAAAAAAAAATGTATCACACTTTCCACAAAAACAATAAGCACCACAGCTGTTTTCAACATTAATAATAATAGTAAGTGTTTCTGGAGCAGCAAATCAGCATATTAGAATGATTTCTGAAGAATCATGTGACACTGAAGACTGGAGTAATGATGCTGAAAATTCAGCTTTGCAGCACAGGAATAAATTACATTGTATAACATATTCAAATAGAAAACAACTTTTTTAAATTGTAATAATATTTCACAATATTACTGTTTTTACTGTATTTTTAAGTAAATAAATACAGCCATAGTGAGACTTATTTCAAAAACATTTATAAAAAACTTACTTATTCTAAACTTTTGTGCAGGAAAGTATATATATACAGTATATATATATATATATATATATAAATTATGCTGACAGCTATATATAATTAATATATAATTATAATTAATATATACCTTATATAAATCCTATAATGTACACTGATGAATCATAAACAATAAAACCATTTACTAAGAAAGAAAATTGGGTAAAATGTCATCTCCTGTTGTTTTTAAAAGGTCATCACACACCTTAATGCCATATACATAGTAAATATCCTCAAGCCAGCCTGTGTTTGTAAAACACTGGATACGCATAAACTTTCTTGCAAAAAATGTGTCACTTTCTGCCTCCCATGGCTCTTTTTCCTGCAGGCGAAGAGAGATCACACACCCAGCCTGTCGTCACAGCGAGAATGGCCCCAATACTTCAAAATAGCATCTAAAACATGTTTGAATACGATGATCATCAAAGCTAAAAGCTCCTCTATGGTTCTGTTTCTACACGGTCCTGTATATAATCATTGCACTAGAGTGAAAGAACTAGAAGAAGGAACTTCATCGCCATTATAGTACGCAGTGATAGATATTACTCCTCCCTACGCTCATCGCTTTCTGCATTACTGTTTATGCCTGTGATCTAAAAGCATAAGAAGCTGCGCGAAGGCTCTGTATCTTCTTTGGTAAGCTGCTTCGGAAGGAAGCTTTCCATGTGCGACTGCTTCTTGGTGGGAGTGATCACTGTGTGCTAATCACATCCTTCTCTCTAGCAAGCAGGAGACTGTTTTCAGGCTGTTATTAGGGCTGTCGGTCAAGCCACTGATCTGGGAGCTCAAGGCCATCTGTGTGTGCGTGTGCACGTGTGTGTTTGAGTGTGCAAACTGCGTGGTGAAAAAGAGCAACCTCTGCTGTCACTTCAAAGGGGCGTCACGTGGCGCATTTGCTATGGTTTGATTCAGCCTCTGACTCGCACTGACTGCAATGCTGTTTTTGTGATGCAGAATGAAAAGAGCGGCGAGAGAGAGAGAGATCGCTTCAGAAGTGCCGCCTTATAATCGCTTTCAAAAAATTGTGTCTATGTAGCCGGTGTGATATGCTCCACTGACATCAGGGCATGAATTATGGGGGGAATATGATGCTTAAAACATGACTTACCCACCCAAAGATGCTTATTGGTTTTAAATATATGTGCTTCATCAGGGTTTTCTAACGTCAGTAACCACAAAAGTAAGATCCCAAGTTAATACACGTTCGAATTTTCACCTTGCGGTGAAACTCGCAACCCGAAACAGCGTTCATCTGATGAGGTAACCATAGCAACAGTGGACTGCTTGTGCACTTTCCTTCGGTTCGTATTGAACATTAACACTCACACACACACACACACACACACACACACACACGGATGGATACATTAAATGACTCAAGAGTGATAGTAAAGACTTTTTTCAACTTTGTATTCATCAAAAGTTATTCTATTCATCCTGAAAAAAATGCATCACAGTTTCCATAAAAATATTAAGCAGCACAACTGTTTTCAACATTAATAATAATAAGAAATATTTCTTAAACAGCAAATCAGCATATTAGAATGATTTCTGAAGGATCATGGGACACTGAAGACTGGAGTAATGATGCTGAAAATTCAGCTTTACCATCACTGGAAAAAATTACATTTTAAAATATATTACAATAGAAAACAGCTATTTTTAAATTGTACAAATATTTCACAATATTACTGGTTTTACTGTATTTTTGATCAAATAAATGCAGCCTTGATGATGACCATAAGTAAATCTTACCTACACTGTAAAAAATAAATCTGTAAAATAACAGAAAAAGTACTGGCAGCTCATTACACACAACATTATCCATTCATTTTACGGACATTTCTGTTAACTCTAAAACACAATGCAAAGAAGTGTAAAATTAAAAATACTGGTAAAACACCTGTAAAAAATAATTACGGAAAAATTCCTTCAAATTATACAGTATATTGTGCCCTGTTTTTACAGATTTTTTTTAGACTGTATCCTAAACTTTTAAACAGTAGTGTATATGTACATCCACTCATCCCTCTGTTGCTTTCCACTCATCCCTCTGTTCCCTGCTTCCATTCACCTCATCTCCCTACACCTCCACCTCCTCCGAGGGCACCAGTTGCCATGTGAACAGCAGTACCATGACTGAGGTGCCCTTGAGCAAGGCACCAAACCCCAAATTGCTCCCCGGGCGCTGGAACATTGGCTGCCCACTGCTCCGGGTGTGTGTTCACGGTGTGTGCATGCACTTGGATGGGTTAAATGCAGAGGACCAATTTCGAGTATGGGTCACCATACTTGACAATGCATCCCTATATTTATTTTTTTTATTTTTTTAACAGGCTCCTTCACACACGAGCATTTGTGCTAAGAGGACTAAAAGGACCCAACATGCTCACACAAATATCCATATCATAACATGGAGAAAATAGCATCCAAAAACATTTATTTTGAAAAAAAAAAAATGTTTCTCCACCAAATTCTGAGGAAGCATTATAAGCAATCCCAGAATGCACTATGCCGAGTATGGAAGCAGAATAATGACAATAGTTTTTGAAATATAAAGCATGCTGAATTCCACAAATCGAAAAAAATATGCATTGCAATTAACAGTACTT